>PVIH01010133.1:0-77548 GCA_004025045.1 Sigmodon hispidus | reverse complement strand
TAAACTCAAAGAAATCAGTAGCCCTTCTATACACTAAAGATAGAAGAGCTGAAAAAGAAATAAGGGAAACATTACCCTTCATATTAGCTACAAATAGTATTAAATACCTTGGAGTAACTATAACCAAAGAAGTAACAGACCTATTTGACAAAAATTTTAAATCACTGAAGAAAGAAATTGAAGAGGATATCAGAAAATGTAAAGCTCTCCCATGTTCCTGGATAGGTAGGATCAACATAGTAAAAATGGCAATTCTACCAAAGGCAATCTACAGATTCAATGCACTGCCCATCAAAATCCCACCACAAAATTTCTTGGACCTTGAAAGAACAATACTCAATTTCATTTGGAATTACAGGAAAGCCAGGATTGCCAAAACAATTTTACTGAACCAAAGAACCTCAGGAGGTATCACCATCCCTGACTTCAAGGTATACTATAGAGCTTCAGTAATAAAAACAGCCTGATACTGGCATAAAAACAGACTTGTGGATCAATGGAATAGAATTGAGGATCCAGACATTAACCCCCAAACCTATGAACACCTGATCTTTGACAAAGAGGCCCAAAATATTCAATGAAAAAAAGATAGTATATTTAACAAATGGTGTTGGCATAGCTGGATGGAAGTGTGTAGAGAACTGCAAATAGATCTGAGTCTGTCACCCTGCACAAAACTCAAATCCAAGTGGATCAAAGACCTCAACATAAACCCAGCCACTTTGAACTTGATAGAAAAGAAAGTGGGAAATACACTTCTAGGAATTGGCACAGGTGACCACTTCCTATATATAACACCAGTGGCACAGACACTAAGACCAACATTCAATAAATGGGATCTCCTGAAGCTAAGAAGCTTCTGTAAAGCCAAGGACACTGTCAATAGGACAAAACAACAGCCTACAGAATGGGAAAAGATTTTCACCAACCCTACAAGTGATAGAGGACTGATGTCTAAGATTTATAAAGAGCTCAAGAATCTAGAGCCCAAAACCTTGAATAACCCAATCAAAAAATGGGGTACAGATCTACAAAGGGAATTCTCAGTAGAGGAATTATGAATGGCTGAAAGGCACCTGAAAAAGTGCTCATCATCTTTTGCCATCAGAGAAATGCAAATCAAAACAACTTTGAGATACCACCTAACACCTGTTAGATTGGCTAAGATAAAAGGCACAGATGACAGCCTATGTTGGAGAGGATGCGGAGCAAGGGGAACACTCCTACATTGTTGGTGGGAGTGTAAGCTTGTTCAACCACTCTGGAATGCAATATGGAGGTTTCTCAGAAAATTGAGAATCAATCTCCCCAAGGACCCAGCAATACCACTTCTGGGTGTATACCCTAAAGAGGCACATTCACACTCCAAAGGTATTAGCTCAACTATGTTCATAGCAGCATTATTTGTAGTAGCAAGAACCTGGAAACAACCTAGATGTCCCTCAACTGAAGAATGGATTAACAAACTGTGGTACATCTACACAATGGAATACTACTTAGCACTAAGAAAGAATGATATCCTAAAATTCGCAGGCAAATGGATGGATTTGGAGAATATCCTCCTGAATGAGGCATCACAAACTCAGAATGATAAGCAGGGGATGTACTCACTCATTAGTGGTCTCTAAACAAACAAACAAGAAAAAAGCCAAGCATGCCCAAGCTGCAAACCACAACCACTGAACAGCTTGGGATCAGAAACACCCTGGACTGACCCTTCGGATACCACTCCAGCTAGAGGAACACCAGACTCACTCTTGAGGGAGGGGGGACAAAACTGGATTTGCCAGGAGTGGAGACTGATCCAAGCATTATTGGGTCAGTGGGACCATGGGACTGTCTGCATCCTGCCCAGGGAGGGGATGGGGAGTTGTGGAGAAGAAAAATGACCTGATGTGGTGGGAGGGGGAAGGAATCTTGAATGGGGATATACAGGGATGGAAAAAAAAAAATCCAGAGGGAAAACTGAACACAAAGTAATTTTATGTGTAGCAAATCATTTGCATTATCACCCTTGATAAGTAATGCTTATGATTTTTACTTTGTTCATAGTTATTGTTAACTTATCAGCATTTTAAATTCAATTTACTGTTTTTCTTGATAAATACAAAAAAAGGTTGACACTGGTTGTCTGACATAAATAAGTATTCATATTTAAAACAAAAACACTGTTCCCCTTAGCCTGTCCAGCCCTACCTTCCCCTCTGAACTTCAACATTTCAACCTTGGTTGGTTTACCTCGTAGAAAGGAACAGGATTTAGAAAATCTTCAGATGTTCATACATTTTGGGGAGGGTGTATTTGTGTCAAGTTCTGCCTTGATTTGTTGAGATGTTAGCCTTGAGACCAGAGAGGGTTCAGCTTGTAAAGTGTCGTTTGCCTAAGTTATGTGACTTCCAGTACTGTATAATTCTCCAGAGTCTCAGGCAGCAACTTACTGACACATGGGCCCTACATGAGTTCTGTGGCAACACTCACATAACACTTCGGAATGACTGCTTTCTGGGCATGTGAAGTCCCCCAGGAAGATCAAGCCTTGGGATTTCCTCTAAGTCTTCATGGCTTCTGACACGTGAAAAACACAATATGTTTTAAACAGATCACTCCAGCCAATTCTATGACTGCCATTATAGTCATTGGGATAGTATCTTGTACCCCTTCGTAACTGGAAAACATGGAGAGTGAATTCTTTAGTCATTGGCTTGGCTAGGTTGTGTGCATTTGCTCTATATATCTCTCGGAGGGTGAGCTATAACATCCAGTGTGCCTCTCTTTCCTCTGTTCTAGAGTGATGTGCTAGTCAGTCTTCAGAGAGCCAACAGGCTGATAACAACTCTTGGATCCTGCCATGTTCTTAACCAGTGTGTCTAAATCTGCTTCTTCAACACTGAGTGATATGTGCAGCAGGAACGCAGAGTAACCCTTTAATATCCCTAGGATTTGACTGTCTACTGCCTCTGATATTTCAGGATTTATTAAATATCTAACAAATATCCACACAGATCACTGCTTTTTGTTTTGCTTCTTTTCATATTATATAGCACAACCCCGGGCGTAGCCATGACACAGAAAAATTTCCACGATCTCCTCCCAGCCTGGCAGTGAAGAAATCTGGCTTTTGAAAAGCATTTGGCAGTCAAGTGATATTTTAGATGTTCACATACAACTCTGAATCATAGTCATCAGGCTGTTTTTCTCTTCTAAAGTGTGGAAATTTAATTTTATGCCAGCCTCAGGCTTGTGGATATAAACTGTATAACAGCATAGCCTTTCAGAAGCTTTGCAACTGTGTGTATGCTGTTCTCCCATGAATGTTCAACAGTAACCAGAGGACTACAGATGGCCTGCGATAAAGGTACAACACAGGGAAGAAAATCCCATGAGGCCCCACTGCCTGCTATCTTTTCACAGGAAGAGACTTTTTGCACTTTCTCCCCACCCCCTTTATTTCCCACTGCCTTTCTCTGCCCTCAGTTTTTCATCTCTTTTCTTCCTGTTTTCATGAGTTTAGGCACAAGCATGAGACCCCCACCCCTGGTGGAGTTGAGGCTACCCCAGAATTGCTGTCCTTGTGAACAGCCCACCCACAAAGGAGACAGGCTACTACTTTAACAATGGCCAGTGAAGTCGCTCTGAGCCTCTAAGTTAACTGAATATGTGCGGACTTTTCATACGTAGACATCGTTTTCAAGAGGCTGCTGTGGAGAGCAAGACATTTTCATAAAGAACTGAAAGGCTGGAATGATAGTTCACTGAACATAGATTAAAAATGTTTTATTAAAACTTTATCTTTCCTGGGGGAAAATCATCTTATTTTAAGAAATTAGAACTTAAATCCTAGACCTAACTTGTCCAATTATCTTTCATGGCCATATGTGTGTAGCAATCACACTTAAAAATTATAAACAGCGCTCAATCATAAAAGTAATTGCATCTGTAAACATAGTAGGAATTCAAATCTTGCTGATCAAGCCACACCTTATCATCTCAAGTAGGTTTATGTGTAGTCCTAGCTTGTTTTGTACAAAGGTATTTATGTCTGGTGCTATATGAGAAGATCCTAAATCATATCCCCTCCCAAAAAATTTCTTTTCATTTTTTTCCAGTGTGGGACAAGACCTTGAATCCCAGAACTCAGGAGACAGACATATAGAGCTCTTAAAGTTCAAGGCCAGCCATTGAGGTCCACTGGTGTATGGCCATGTCTCACTTGGAGAGATGAGATTACAAGTTATCTTGGACTTCAGCACATTTCTCAGCAGCACCATTCTTGAAGGAGAGAGAGAGAGAGAGAGAGAGAGAGAGAGAGAGAGAGAGAGAGAGAGAGAGCGAGCTTGAGCACATGCTGGCCTGTCAAGTCAAGAAGGAAAACACTAGCTGCCAATGCTGCTTCACTCATGCACCGAACTTTCCCTGACCCTGAATCTTGCTCTGCTCCATTCCCTGCACTCACTGTGGGTAAATTAGAGACAGTGTGTGACCAGGAAGGGACATCGACACAGCAGGAAGGAAGAATACAAAAAAAGATAACATATCTATATGCTAGGACAACGAGAAAAAGACTGTGATTAACATTTGGTACAGGAAGAAGAGAAAACACTGAATAGTGAAGGAAGGGGATGCCTCCAGCAGGGATCTTGAGAGATGAAGCAATGTGGATGAGTGAAGAAGAAGGGTCAGTCTTTTCACGGACTGGTAGCATAGTGGGAAGGGCTCCTGGCTTTCATAGGTAGGCTGTTAGTGAAATGGGAGTGCATCTTGTGGTTCCCAGAAGTCATTCTGGGCAAATATATCTGCCTTTGCTTCCCAAGTACTGGCATTAAAGGCATGGACCACTACACCTGACAAAAGTATTATGTTTTTAATAATCAAAAATAAGAAAGAATTGAGTACTTATGTCCTATCTCATATAAGTTTATAGTACACTATGTGTTTTTATCAACCTGACCCAGGATCTTGGGGAGGAGGGAAGACTTTAATTCAGAGAATGCCCCCATCAGATTGGACTGTAAGCAAATTTGTGAGTATTTTTTTGTTAGTAACTGCTGTGAAATGGCCCAGTCCAATATGGGCAGTTCCATCTCTGGGCAGATAGTCCTGAGGTATATGAAAAAGCAGGTTGAGCAAGTCTTGGGGATCAAGCGAGTAAGCAGGGTTCTGTCATGGTCCCTGCTACAAGTTTCTGCCTGTAGGTTTCTGTTTCTACTTAAGTCTCTATCTGGGCTTCTTTCAAGGATGGACTGTAATCAGGATATGTTAAGTCAAACACATCCTTTCCTTGACATGTTGTTTTTGTTATGGTGTTTTAACAGAGCAATAGAAGAAAGCAAATGAAGGCTTTATATATATATATATATACACACACACACATATATATGGATATATATATAAATATATATAAATTTCTTGCTAGCTCTTTTAGCTTAAATTAACCTGTTTCTCTTTATCTACCTTTTCCCTCAGGCTTTCTTACCTTTCTTATTTTTGTGTATCTTACCTTCACTCCTTCTCTCTGTCTGTCTGTCTGTCTGTCTGTCTGTCTGTCTGTCTTCTGCCTGGATTCTTGCCCTGGGCTTCATCTTCCTTGTTCTCTCTCTTTCTGAGCCTAGAATTCTCTTCCTACTTATTCTCTCTGTCTGGCAGCCCTACCTATCCCTCTCCTGCCTAACTAGGGTCCATTCAGCTTTTTATTAAGCCAATCAGGTGTCTTAGGCAGGCAAGGTATAACAGAGGCAGCACATCTTATACAATTAACCAAATGTGGCATAAACAAAAGGAATACACCTTTACACAGTTAAAGTAATATTCTGTAGTATCAACAAATGTAACACATCTTTACATGGTTAAATATTCGACAATAGACTCATCAAAATTTGAGAATTATTAGTGATGCTTATAGCCCTTAAATGACCCCCTTGAGCATTCAACCTTTAAGCCTGAGCTTACCTAAGAATCTCCTAGATCTGTTAAAGCACCAACCTGGTTCCATCCACTGATGATCTAATTCTGGAGGTGCATGGACTGTGAGCTTTTTACTTTTATTAATTTCTGTGAGACTATGTCTGGTACCAGAAAAATAGCTTAATGCAGCTTACAACTCACTCCCTTGACAAAGATTCTCTCCAAAAAAAAAAAAAAAAAAAAAAAATTGCTTGCTGAAAGAGCTGTAAAAATTGTGTTGAATCTATAGATGTTGGATGCACAAAGACTTCATCTGATGAAATAACCATTTGCTGGGTAGTCTTGGTAAAAGTAGCCAGAGGCACATCATGCAAGAGTTTCCTTTCTTGCATGACAAACACTGATTCATGGTAAGTTGCAAAGTTGAGGCTGAAGCAAAACGAAGCAAAACTCAGCAAACCGGATTGAAAATTCCCTCTGGATTTCTGATTCAGTTTAATAAAATACTGCATGCCTGCAGCATGGTGCTGAAATCTGCTTCTTGATGCTAATATGTGGGCTACGGAAGATCACATCAGTGAAAAAACTGTATTTCCTTATCAGAAGAGACTAATTGGAAGCTATAATTAGGCAGGCAGTTAATGTCAGCGATTGTGATTCACTGTTGCAAAGTGGCTATCATTTGGCTTTTTAATGCATAGGGATAGTGGTGGTCACAGAGAAAAAGAGATAGAATTCTTTGCCTGCAAAATCCTGGGCTCTTGAATAGCAACAAGGCATTTTAGCAGCTCTGGAAACTTGTTTCTTTTGTCTAGTTCTCTCTCTGTCTCTCTCTGTCTCTCTCTGTCTCTCTGTCTCTCTCTCTCTCTCTCTCTCTCTCTCTCTCTCTCTCTCTCTCTCTCTCACACACACACACACACACACACACACACACACTTCATTAATATTCAAGAGTGTCTAGGTGGAAGATGGGAGAAAATCATGGTGGGGAAATGGCCAGTGTATTTGATGGTCGTTAAACTCTTGACTTGGCTCCATTTTACTCATCAGCACCACTGCTATGAATTGGATCATAAATGCTCTCCAAATGTCACTGAGTTAAAGGCTTCGTCCCAGAATGGTGATCTTAGGGAGCATTGTGAGCATTTGGGAAATGATGGATACTCCCCTCCACAGGCTCCTAGTTAATTATGCCCCCCTTATTCCTTATGAGAGGCCAGGGCTAGAAGCACTTGTACCCCATTCCCCATCATCCCATATATAATATGGCATGATTATCCTCTGCAGGTTTAATAGTCTTAGTCCCATATGATATTGTCTTTTTAAAGTGATACTCTTTTTTTTAGGATGTCAGTGGAGATGAGAAAAACTACATTTCAGAAATGCTGTCCTAATGTTTTTTTTTTTTTTTTTAAGCACATTTTACCCTAATTACTGATGCTATTTTGTAGAAAAAGAATAACCTTGACACATTTGGGGGCTTTTAAATACATACTTTGAAAGAACCTAAGACTTCTATTTTTAAGTGTAACATTTCCATTAAAACTTTTTTTTTAAACTAGAGCCCAGTCAGGAGCATGAGGATACTGGACCTTCTGTCAACGACTCACTGTTTTTTTTTTTTTCGGGGGGGGGGGTTGGGGGGTGTTAAAACATCTTCACAAAGATTTTTACAAAGCAGGAAAGACAAAAAGATTTGAATTTCTTGTCACAAATACAAATTTTATAGTATTCATTAGAAAAAAAATCCCTTATATTTAATATTCCCTAAATTTTTGGATCTAAGACAATACATTTAAAAGTCATTTTCTTAGAATGGCTTTATGACCAATGATTACCCACCAATCTAGGTCCCTCAGTTACATGCACCAAGGGATTGAGAAAGATTCTGCTTTCAGAGAGCCCACATAGGAATGCCAAAAACTGGGTTAAATGTAATTTTTTGTTAATAAGTCATGGGTTAGTTATTTTTGTTGAAATGATGATAATCTGGCATACTCATGAATGCAGGCTCAGTGTATGCTTCTACAGGTGGATACTGATTTTCCAGGTTTTTTCACAGAAACTGTCTCATTTGAAGTTTCTGTGCCGTTAGAGTGTAATTCATTTGTGCATTTGTTTTCTTATTCAGCAAGTATTTATGAAGCACTCAATTCATTTCTTTTATTGTATTTCTCTGTCACTCTCTCTCCCATACATGGTAGGTGCTCTGAACAGTCTCATACTTGGTGGCTAGTTTAAATAGCTCTCTCTTCTTATTTATGTCCTTTTAAAACACAACTTTCCTGTCTCAAAAACCTGCAATACCTTATAAGAAAATAGGCTAACAGAGGCCTGAAAAGATGAATGTTAATTATTTAAAGTTAGAAAAATGAGTGATTTGAAAACAACTATTTATTTTTGCCTCTAAATCTGAAAATATTTGTTTTTATATATGTTCTTTGTTCTCAGTAAAATTTCAACTTTTTTTTTACTCATTACTTTTTAAAGATATTATAAAATGATAATGTCACTCTTCTAGATCCTAAGGATCAATTAGTGAACAAAAGTGACATAAACGGATGTCCTTACTCTGGCAAAAATCACATTCTAGATAGGGAAGAGAGAGAGAGAGTACATGGATACATGGGTGATCTTTGTGACACGTTAAGAGATTGTTTATAACATGAACAGAGAGACACACAAAGATTGGCAGGGGTCAGGGAGCTGGAAGGTGTGACAGAGTTCTTAGTACAGAGCAAATAGTTCCATACTCTTTTTGAATAGACTCTTCAGTGTTTCTCACACTGAAAGCCGACATTTATTCTAAAATGTTATCTATAGCATAGCAAAGTGGATGTTTTTTTAGATATGGAGGCTAAATGCAGCATCCAGACAGGTCTCACTATGAATGTACCATCTGCGTTTTCAGGTCCTGGTGCTCTTCTTTATTGAATGAATAGACTACGGGGCTCAGAGGTTGCTCTTCCAGAGGACCAGAGTTGGATTCTCGGCACCCACAGCCAACAAACAATTGTCGGTTACTCTAGTCTCAAGAGATCCTATGCCCTCTTCTGGTCTCTGAGGGTACTGCACCAACTTGGTACACGGGCATCCATGAAGGCAAATCACCTATTTCCATAAAATAAAAAAGAAAGAAAATTAAAAAATTAAAAGAAGGCTAGCTAGGGCTCTGCTTGAACAGGGCACCATCCTTGTCTGGTGATTCAGTACAAAAGTCCTGGAGCTTGGGACTGTTGAGACTATGGGACAGTGGGTGTATAGACTGTTGACTGTGGGATTGTGAGATTGTGAGACTGTGGGACTGTGGACTGAGAACTGTAGCTGTGATGTTCCTCTCAATCCTTTAGTTGAAGTTGGGCTCATACTTTCCTTTGAAAAGACTAAAAGCTCCTCCTTTACTCCGGAACTGGGAAGTTCTTTACTTGGAAGTTGGAAGGACCATTTTCCTTTCACAGCAGCCAATAGACAGAGCCAGCAAAACATTTCAGGGACACCATGTTTTATGTGATGATTATTTCTTAGTGTAACTCTCTCAGTAGAGGGGCAGACTTTCCATCTGGCATCAGAATCCAGTTCTAACTGGTGTCAACATACAAATTAGAGAATCAGTTTTAGCTAATGTAAAGAATCGCTGACCAAACATCAGTATTGCTTGTTAGTATTTTAGAAGTTTGACCTACACTAATAAGACATGAAACATGAGGAAAAGCAAACCTATCACGAGAAAATGTTATTACCTAGAAATGTCAAAATAGCCAGCTGGAAGACCTTCATAATTCAAAGACCCTACTACAGCATGGCTACAAATAGATCTAGAAAATTATATACTCTGCAACTTGAAAATGTACTAAGCAAAAATAAATTCTATTGGTGAAATAAAAAGTCATAAACTTTTAGCAATCAATACACTAAGAAATATTTAGATCTTCTGTATTGAAAATTTTAAAGGCTTTCTATGAAATAATAAACAACCAGGTAGATTGCTATTCAAACTATCCACTGGGGTTGTACAAAGCACAGTTGTAGATTATATTGAGTATGCCAGCTTACCTCTCATTTTTTTCTTTTAGGTGTTAAGTCTGTGTTAACATTATTTTTAGATTTGCTTAGTTTTATTTTATGTGTTTGGGTGTTTTGCCTGAATGTATGTGTACCACATGCATGCAGTACCCAGAGAGGCCAGAAGAGGGCATCAGATCCTTGGAACTGGAGTTACAGAAGATGTAAGTTGCCAAGTGGGTGCTGGGAACTGAGCTCAGGTCCTCTGGTAATGTTGCCAGTGCTCTTAACCCCTGAAGCATCTCTCCCGGCCCTGTGTTAACATTTTGCTATTCCCATAGACTCTCAAGTTAAGGGTACAATGTAAGAGTTGAAGTTAATGCAGATGAGTTACAGTTTTATGAGGCAGTGCATAAAAATTAAACAATCAAGTGAATGCATGCATCCTTTTCTATACTGCACATTTCTGTCCCAGAATTTCTGCCATTGTTCTTAACCCTGGGCAATCTCAAACTTACTTTGACCAGCTCAACAATCCCTTTTCACAGTGCCTTGGAACTTCTCTGTGCAAGGACACTAGCCTTAGTGGTATTATAGACATCCTCATTTATTTGATTCCATGATTGACAGTGTGGCCTGGCCTGCGTTTTCATTACTGCTTCTGAAAATGCATTGCCTGATCCATAAGAGGAGATGACTTAACTCAAAAGACTGCTTAGGAACAGGGAAGAAGAGGAGGCCTCAGTACATAACAAGATATATCAGGATGTGAGTAAACCTTGGTATTTCATCAAGGATTGTTAATCTGCCTTCACTAAAGGCAGCCATCCATGTCTTCATTTACCGGTGGGCAGTGAGTGGCTCTTCATATGAAAACCTGTCTTCAATGCAGCCAAAGCAGAAACAGAATGCATTTAAAGACTGTTTTAATGGCAGCTGACATAAAGCACATGTGAGGAAAACTTAATTGCCAATGAAATGATTGCTTTCAACTGTCAGCTAATTCTGAAAAGGCAGAGGATAAACATCTTTTAAGAGTTTGTGGAAAATCCAGCTTTGATAAGGCAATTTACAAAGACTAAGCAAATTTTAAAAAAGGGACTTAGTTCCTATGCCTCATTGTCTCTGATAATGTGCATAGAAAACAGAATTCTCAATGGATAGTACCTTGCTGATTCTTTGTCTCCTCCATACCTTGAGCCATGAGCTCTTTGCAAACTTCAGCTTACTAGGTTTGGTGACACATGCCTGTTATCCTTGTACTCAGGAGACAGATTCCAAAGAGTCAGAAGTTCAAGGCCTGCTTGGGCTACATAGCAAAATCTTGTCTGAAAAGAAAAAAAAGATCAAAGAAAAGCATATAACACTATCCAAACCAAACCAAACCAACCAACCAACCAAACAAAAAATCCAAACCCCACAAAAATCAGCCTACCAAGTAAACAAAAATCCAATCTATTTAGGGGTCAGAAGTGGAGGCAATATCACTACATAGATAACAGACAACTTATTATGATGAGATAGAACCCTAAAGTTAATGTTTAATACTCTTGAATCACTGAAACTGACATTTATCAAGAACTTTGAATGTGTTGTACACTGACTCAGGCCCTTTCTTCAAATAAAAACATTTGCTTTTTTGTAACTGTGGGGTAATAAAATTCTCTCTTTACCAAAAGAGACTGTTGAATGTAGAAGTTGAGCACATGTGTACTTAAATTCAGATTTTAGACAAGTGTATTAGAAAGTTTATTTTTTACCTTCCACACACTGGAGGCAAGCACATCTTTAGTAATGTAGATTTATTGCTGCTTTCATCCTAAACAGAAGTTTTCTGAATGGGAGCTTTCTTTGATCCTGCAAGAATCCAATGCCAATACCACAAGGGTGGGAGGCGTCAAGAAGGAGAAAGTTGTAATATTCAATGGTCTGCAACCAATGCGCCAAGAGTCGCTGTCTTTCATCCTGACTGTGGGGATGCATTTTAAAAATGACATCTATTACCACATTAGAGGAAGCCCATAATAGTGCTTTATAGAATATTTGTCTCAATTGTGGCTATTTAATGTTGTTATACCAAATTTCAAAGGGCTCTTATGGTAAACAGATAGAGTGAAATAGAAGGCAAAAGAGTTGCTTATAAGTTCTCAAAGTCTGGGACTCTCCCTTCCTCCCTCCCTCTCTCCCTCCCTCCCCCATCTCTCTCTGGCTCTTTACCTCTGTAATTTATATTCTAAAGTCTCTAATTTACTGGTCTTAGAAGTATCCTCTCTAAAGAAGAGACATTAAATAAATTCTACGATTGGCACAAGAAAGACTCAAGTGTTAATGACGATGTTATTATAAAGAGAGGAAAAATACATAAATCCGAACACATGTGCAAAGGCCTGTTAATGTTCCCCAGGTTAAAACTGTACACTGAGCTCTAACACAGGGCAAATTTGAAAGCTCAACTAAAGCCATGAATAAGGAAGCTGGACTGGAGCTGACGACAGCCTTCATCTCCAGTAGGTACTGAGGAGGGTGGGGGAAGCCTCTGGAGACACTGATGCTTGTGGCTGTAGGTCCTGAGCCTTTAAATTGAGCAGAGGACTATGTCATTCCACACTGTGGTTACATCTGCGGTTTCTAACAGTTTCTTCCCTGCCTTTCTCTTTTCTTTGGGCACAGGGCATGGTTCTAATGATATGTAAACAAAATAAAAAATAATGAGCAATATCTTTTACTGTTCTAATTTAACATTATTAAAACAACACAATATTGCCTTGGAAGAAAGTGGCAGAGGGCAAACACTGTTAAACAGAAATTAAGTACCAATATGCTGGCATATTATTATCTACACACTTGAAAAGATGGTACTCTGTATGTCCGCCACAGGCGAGCTATGTCTACGAGAAGATAAAAGAAATCTAGACCGTCTGACATTTCCTGAACTGTTCTGACACTTTCAAGAGCTGAAGGCAGAAGAATTTCAAATACACCAAGCCTTTCCCAAGGCAGACACTCAACCCTTCCTGCCAGGGATTCCAGGTAAATGAACCAGTCAACTCCACACAAGTGGGTTCTTGAAAGGACCATTCATAGGAACATAAGCCAGTTCAAATATTGACAGATGTTAACTTTGGATTTAGTGTCAAAAACATGTCACCAATGTCAGCAAAGAAGGGGAAAAGAAGAAGAAATAAAATAAGTCTTGAAATATTTTCTTGGATGTGGGGCTGTAAGAATTTATTGTCTTATGATTTTAATTCTGTATGTTTTTGACATTTTTAATGAGATAGTTCATTTCAAAGAGTTATCACTTCAAGAATAGCTTGCTTGATGAATTCTTTGCTTTCCTACATGTCTGGCTGTGGCTATGTATATTTTGTTGGACTATAGTCAACAAAATGTTGCAAACCTTTTCATTGCACTCTGGTTTGTTGTATTGCATATGGTTCAAAGGGGTGCATTGGGGATTCTTCCTAGAATGGCAATATTTGTGGAGTGCTGGGATTTGCCAAGTTTTGATTATGGACTTTGAGGAGCAAAATACCTTGCCAACAGAGCTCCCATCTGTACGTGAGCAACTGGGATTTTTCTTAAGAGTGTTGGGATCCTTACAGCTGTCAACACATTTTTGAAGCAGTGTTGCACATGTTGGGTTCCCCTAGACATGAGCTAAGCCATAGAACTAAGAATTGAGAGACGCCTCTGCAAACCAGCAAACACTACCGAGACCTCAATACCTGTACACATGGCCTCTGGTTTGAGTCTTAATTGGGAATGTGTTTTCTTCAGGTCTCTGTAGTCATCTTGAAGCATTCATTCTTCATCATGCGATAGTCCCGATCTTGCCCAAGTGAAGCTTACAGAAATAAAATATCAAGTCTTTGCAAGTTTCCTGGGTCTCCTCCTGGGCCAGTGAGAAGCCACTCGCACTGTATTTAATTGTTATGTCACTTTCCTGAACATGAGTTTCAGGTGCTGACCACTCTGGATGCCAGCTTTTCTCATTCATATTTCTTATTCTCTGTCATTCACTCTCTCAGGCAGCCACCAGGCTTGCTAGGCTTAATGGTGCTAGATGGAGTTCTTTTTCCTATTGAGAAAGATCTTTAGGGGGGCATCATGCACCTTCTAATTCTACTTTGTATATCTGAAGACATCCACATTAGCTCTGGTGTTAGTACTTTGCGTCTGGAAGGCTGGAACACACGGACACGCTGCCAGGGAGCCATGCTGAGTTTATTGGGGGAACGGGTAGGGGAAGGGAAGAGAGAGAGAGAGAAAAGAGGGAGGGAAGAGGGGTAGGAGAGAGAGAGCGAGAGATCCCCTGCCACCCTCTTTAAAGGGTGACTATGTAGACAAGCCCCAGGTGTGGCCTCATCAGGGCACCTCTGCTAGAGGGAGACGTGTTCTTCGATAGGGGCGTGGCTGCAACACTGGCCACGCCCAGTTAGGGCAATGTGTTTGTATGCGAATACCTGGAAGATTGAAATCCTTTTCTTTTTCTACTCTTGGTAAACCTGCTCTGGGGCTGGTTTTTCTAAGCCCATGTCATTGCCTTCTCCTCTCTCTGTTAGGTTTGCTCTAATTTCCAACTTGTCCTCTGTGGGGGACTTTAATTTCCTGCGCGCAGCCAGTCCTCTCCTGTCATGTGGATCCCGAGTTCATACTCACCATGCCTTGTGGCAAGCACCCTGACCTTCCAGAATGAAGCCAACAGAAGGTCAACTGCCGTTTGGACTGAGAATTGTCCTGTGGCACCTTCTGTCTTTCAGTTTTATAAGGATATAGCTTTCAAGTCAGGTCTCTAAAATTGCTCTTGGGCCTTGTTTTGTGCAGGTCTGGTGAAGGGGAGACAATTTTACCTGTCAGTAAAATAGAAGAGATAGGATGCATCTCTACTTCTGAATGGTCCCAACTGTTCTGTAAGACTCTGAGCCACTGAAGCTGGTGATTGTAACTGAAGAAAGTGTGGATTTGATCTTTGGGGGGGCCACTGATCTTTGCTCTAGGTGTGAATTGGTGGCAGCTTCTTTCTTGTGAGCTTACATTTGTACACTCTCCTTTCTTCCACACGTGTTTGAGACATGCTGAGTAATGCTTTTGCTATATCTGTTTCATTTACTACTTCTCTGGGCCAGAGTAATCTATTTAATACATCAACTTTTTAATCTGTGTTGAATAACTAGGTAAGAACTATTTTCTCTAGGTCCTATGTCTGCAAAAGATAATCATGTTGAAAATTATGATATGAGCACAGAAAGATCCAGAAGAGTCTGACTTTTGTGTTGATGTGGTAGATTTTTTTTTCTCAGTTTACCATCCAGTCAAGAGTCACCCTGTGGCTGAGGTTGAATAGTTTCAAGGTTGTTTTTTTAATTGTTCCTCCATCACATTGTCTCAGCTCTCCTCGTGTTGTGGTGACTCCTGACCATAAAATTATTTTGTCTCTACTTCATAACTGGAAATTTGCTACTGTTATGAATTGTAATGTAAATATTTGATACGTAGGATATCTGACATCATACACTTTCAATAAATAGAAGCTTAAGAATGACCGAAGCACTCAGGAGCACTTGCTTATTCCTACAGGTGAGGTACAAATGGCCAGGTTTTTAGCTGTAAGTCTCACAGGCATACTCTTTGGAACTTGCACAATAGAAGACATGACACTTGGGAAAAAAAAAGCCATAAGAGTCTTATTTTGCTTTTCTTCCTCCCCCTAACCCATTGTTGAAGGAGGGTACCATGGGTCCATTTTTATTTGTAATTTTCAAAATATAAGCATTTAATGAATTTAATAATTTTAAATACTCAACTTAAGGTAATTGTGCCCAACAAGATTCACCACTAACAATATTCTGATTTGTTTTACATTTTTTTTTTTACATTAACTACGAGTCCTTGCATTTATTTATAAACTCAAGACCTCAGGTGCTACATTTCTGAAATGATCACAGCCTCCCATATGTAATAACTGATATTGCATAAAAATAAGTGGAGAGCAAACAATGTATTTTAGTCTGCCGAGTCTGCTATAATATGATGTCATAGACTTGGCAATTTATAAATAATAGAAGGCTATTTTCTTTTAGTTCTACAGGCTGGAAGTTCAAGGTGGTGGAGAATTTGGTATTTGGTGGGGTCCAGGCTTTCTGTTTCCAGAATGGCACTTTAGAAGAGATATATTTAGGGCATAGCATGATGTTAGCATTTTTCAGTCTGGTTGTAAGTCAGTCTTGAGTGATGACTGTGAGCTAAGTCTTGTGCAGAGGCAGCTATGGAGAATAATTAAGCATGAGAAGGATAATGTAAACTGGCTTACCAGGACCGAAGTGAGTCTCATTAGGAGAAAACCTCAGAGGGCAAGGAAATCCCATTCATAGTAATGGGAACAGGCTGATAGAATCTGAGATTGAATTCTGGACACAAAGTGTAATCAATATACAATGATGCGAAATAGAATGTGCATCAAATACGAAAGAATGTGTGAACTGTTTGAAGTGGGAAATCCAATGAGTGACTTCTCTGAATTCTGCAGGTAATATGTGGAAGATGTTCTGATTGATTTCAACCAACCATGATAGACCATAAAATAGGAAAAGTAGTAAGCCAGCAAGGTTAAACAGATCCCCGTGTCTCTCCTTTGGGCAGTTCTTTTCTACCTTTGGAATTTAGAAAGGAACTCTGAGCATTTTTTCAGCATCACTTGGGATGCTTGTAGCTAAGAAAATTATTTAATTCTATGAAAAAGATGGGCTTTTTAAGAAAACGATAAAATCATGGCCGTCATACAGAAACAAAATAAGCATTAGACATTACTGGAACAAGACAGATGTTATAATTGGCTAGAGAGAAACTTAAGAATGAATGCATCTATTTATAGATGAGAGATTTGGAATGTAAGGGTAAATGGAAAGCAGAAAGTTTTGGGAAGGAAGTCAGTTGCCTGTCCCTGGGACATAATTTGCATTGTTTCTGTGCTATTCTAAACAGATAACCTGGTGGAGATTCATCTAGAATCCCAAAAGTAGCTTTTTACTGGAGCACAAATACTTCCTGATATTTTTAAACACCAGAATGTGTTTCCCAAGCCATGCTTAATGATCATTAGATTTGGAGTTTGAGGCTAGCCTGGTCTACAAAACTAGTTCTAGGACAGCCAGAACTGTTACACAAAGAAACCCTGTCCTGAAAAAAAAAAAAAAAAGTAAAGACTAAAGACTTTATTTTAAAAGATAGATTAAGTCTAAAAGGTAAGTTCATAGTGTTTTTTGTTGGTTTTGTTTTGTTTGAGACAAGGTCTTACTTTTCAGGCTAGTCTGGAACATCATATGTAGCACAGGTTGGATTCAGAATCTTGATCCTCTTGCTTCCATTATCAAAGTGCTGGGATCAGTGTGTGCCGCCATGTCTGGCATAGTTTCTACTTTGGATAGAAATTACTAGTATCTACCATTGTCTTATAATGATGCTAACCTCGCATATTACTTATGGTGACTATTGTCAAGCATTCACAATAACCCTCTAGTCATTGTGAAAAGTACTCCCCCACCCAGTTTTATCTCTAAGATATCCTGCCCCTTAATCTACAAACTCAGATTCCTGTGTGACTGTAAAAGTTCAAAGGTGGTTACCTTTCAGCTGTAACCATTTGAACTCCTGTTCCTTTTTTCCTTCCCAGGGGATAGACAAGCTAACTTTGCCAGGCTGGACAGGAAAATAAGCCAGAAATGAAGTAGAGCCTCCATTCTCAGATTACTATAACCAAACAGCCATGTACATCTCAATCACAAAAGTTCACCCAGTGTCAGCCAATGTTAAACATGCAGATATGCTTAAAAGAAAAGATGTATATTATTTTGAATTGTGCAGTTGTGTGTGTGTGTGTGTGCATAAAACTTGAGGACAAATGCCCACAGACTGCAAAGGTATTGAATTCCCTTGGAGATGGAGTTATAGGTGATGCAAGCCAACTGATGTGGGTACTAGGGAGCAAATTCTGATCCTCTGAAAAAATGGTACCCTCTCTTAATCACTGAACTGTCATCTTGCCAGCCCCACAAATACACTTTCAATTAGTGTTATTTTGGTAGTCTTTTCCATTTTGGGTCTTCAAGAAATGAAATATGTTACAACTGCTACAATTTCTAGAAGCAATTAATATACCATGTTTAGAAAACATTTGGCGTAAAGAAATGTATCTATACTTATAACTGCAAAGAACATCTGTGATTCTGCTTTTATTTAATTAAGGCATATAAAAGGATGAATCTAGTATGCCTTCTCAAAAACAAGTCATTTCAGATAAGCTAATTTAGTTGTTCAACATATTTATTTAGCTTCACTTGTTGGGGCTACTGAGATGGCTTAGTGGTTAAGAGCACTGGCTGATCTTCTAGAGCACTGGATTTCTTTGCCAGCACCCATGAGATGCCTCACAACTATCTATAACTTCAATTTTATGGCATTTGGTACTTCTTTCTGGCCTCTAAGGACACCAGTCATGCTCATCAGACACAGATATACATACAAACAAGGCATTCATCATACACACTTTTTTTTTTTTTTTAAATCAACTTCAGTGTATTCTAGTTCTCAGGACTATTGTGATTAATATAGATTTTGCTATAACACTTAACATTTTGTTAGAAGTATTCTGAGAATTTTACAAGAGCTGTAGATCTTAGGAACATACTTTCCTAGCCTACACCAGTAACAGAGATAAGCAGTCTGCTATCTATTGTCAAATCCTAAATTGCACGGGGTTAAAGACATTGTACAAGTGACTCAGGGTCGCTAATAAATATGGAGAAACCAAGACTAGCCTGTGGCTGATACCCCTGAACAGACATCATAATGGAATTTCTCTGTTGTAGAATGTTTCCCGGGCCCTTTTGGGGCCTGAGGTTTGGAACCTGGTCTGCGGTGGTGGCTTTTGTCCCCCAATGAAATGAATCACACACTTATATTAGCTTCATACTGTTTGGCCCATGTCTCAAGCACATTACTAGCTAGCTCTTTCATCTTAAATCAACCCATTTCTACTAATCTACCCACCACGTGGCCCAGCCCATGGCTCACCTGTATCTCTTACATGTTCCTCCTTCGGGGGTCGGATGGAGACTGACTAACTCCGCCCTTCTCCTACCTGCCTGTACTGATTCTCCACCCACTTCTACGGTGCTGTACATAGGCCAAACCAGTTACTTTATTTACATCATACAGAGAACATTTCCACCACATTTCTCTAAGCAGATAAACATATGATGAAGGAAAATCATAAATGGTTTCCTGGTGCTCATATCTAAACTCTTAATGTGCCATTGTTCCATATAGTATTAGCTGTTGAAAAGAGGTTTTCTTGTAGTGCTAGTGAGAAAATGGAAAGAATGGGAAAGAAAAAAAAGAGCATAAAATTTTCATCAAAATTAACCACGTAGGTCACAAAGGAGACATCTGCAAAATGTTAAAAAAAAAAAAAAAAAGAAAGAAAGAAAAAAAAGAGAGAATGAAAAAAGACCACAGGTTCCTGATTGCATGAAATGAACCTAAACTTTTCCCTTCTTCTATGATGTCATACAGTTCCTGGACTCATTTCTGAGGAATTTGCAGTTACCGTCAATTGTAGAGTAGGCATCTAATTTCCCTGAAGCTATCCAGAGGAGCTACAGCAAATAAAACAATGATTTTATGTCTTTGCTGTTCAATGCCCTGGGAGCTCTCCAGCCCACCCACACTCTATCTAAAGTTGCCATTATGGGAAGAATAAGCGCCTTGTAACACAAAGCAATGCAATTTCAAGTATGTGGTGCTGTGTGCCAACTCTGATCATTACAAGAACATCCATTCAAGTGACTTTCAGCTATCTCAGGAGTCACTGCCTACATTTAATTTTGTACTAAATCATTCGAATTTAAAAGTTTACAAAGAAGTTATCTAATCAACTTGAATTGAGGGTCTTTTTACATATGGATCCTGTCTTCCATTCTTTTCAAATCCCTGTACCAAACATCTCTTTCCATGCTCATGCCAGAGGAAGTAGATCACAGTGTGTGGCTAAATGGTTTTCTCCTCATCATCTTCCTGATACTTATAATGACTAGGTCACATTCCCAGAGATTCTAATTAAATGGAGCTGAGTCAAAGCCTGGCATTGTACATTTTACATGTTCCAGATAGTGTGACTACTGGTCTAAAGGCCACCCTTTAGGTAGATTTCTTTGATTCTCTACTCATCTGAATTAACAACAGTAGCACCTGTGGAATGAGGTGGTTTGTGCCTCAGCAAATTGTTGTTTAGAAAAAAACAAGCCATACCATCCCTTACTGATGCAAGTTATAATCAATTGAACATACTGTGCCTTTTCATTTGAGCTATTTTAAGAGTTGTAAAATATTATTTTATTTTTTGAAATTATAATTACTTTACAGCTCCTTTTCCTGTCCTCCCTACAAGCCATTCCATACACCCTTCCTTGCTTTCTTTCAAATTGAAGGTATTTTTAAAAATTTTTTGATACACACATACATATACACACATATTCATACACACATGTTCATATTCCTAAATACAACCTGCATTTGAACTATTTCTAATAAATCCTATGAGTAATACCTTGGATTTCTACTATGGATGTGTCTCTGATAGTGTTTCCAGAGAGATTTCATTGGGGATGGAAGACTCACTTTGAATTTGAGCAGCATTATTTTGTAGGGATGGGGTCCTGATTGAGTAAAAGGCTGAAAGAGGGCAGAGCAGCAGCACGCCATCTTTCTCTGCTTCTTCCCTGTGCCTTCAATGTGACTAGTAGCCTCACCTTTCTGCTCCCATGTCTTCTTTCCCATCATGGACTGTATCCCTGTAAACTGCAAGCCCAAACAAACCCATCCTGCCCTAAGCGTTTTACGTCAGATAGTGATTTCAGTGGCAAGAAAAGTGTCTGACACAGAAAACTGGTCAATGAGAAGTGAGGCCATTGCTGATATATTCCAGACTGATTCTTAATTAGCACAAAACACTCAAGCCATGAGACTCTTCCATATTGCTCTCCTAGGACCAACTTTGATTCATAACCAAGAGCATGCCTCAGGTATAATAGACATTATCAATTCCCTTTTTGTTAATCTCCTTTTTTCCTTGATGATTTATTAATAGTCGCATTCTAAAGGATACAGGCTACTTCAGCCTCTCATAGTGATCCTATTTATTGAGTACAGACTACAATTTTGAAGGCCAATGAGAACTGTGAGCTAAAATGTCTCTTTTCACATTAAAAGACATTTAGAGAGAATTAGCCTTTTTTGGCTGCTGGTTATGGTTGCCTAGGATTATTCTGTGACTCCTCCTGTATATGGGTAGCCAGGGTGAGGACAGAGTGGGGATCAAGAAGCAAAAATGTTGGAGGAAACATAAGTCACTGATTCTACAATTAAACCATTGAATTAAGTGTGCCTAGAATTTCTTTCAAGGTTTCTATGTATATGGATATCATGTAATATGTTTTCGATATTCTGTAAAGCATTTTAAATTTTGTTTCCATATATTTTCTGTTTTAAGGATATCTTTCACTGAAATACCAATTCTAAAACATTTTTATGAAATTAATTAAAATGATCAGTGTATTTTACTATCCTGGGGTCTCATTTTAGCACAACATTCATGGACAATATGGTTGAGACAATAAGTTTGTTACTTCTGTAGGTCTCAGTCTCCTCACTTGTATAATGATATTGTTGTCTGGACCATCTGTCTCTAAGACCATCCCAAGTTTCAGTACTGGCAACTATTTGATGACATGCCACGTGAAACATATTGGTGCTTTATGCCTTCAGCAATGGTGTCACATACGTAGACCATAAAAACTATAGAACATAATGACACATATCTAATATGATGACCATATATGTGCTTTGATGATACTCCAATATCACTCTAGTTATATGCTCTGACTTTCTTTCTTTCTTATTTATTTATTTATTTATTTATTTGCTTTGGTGTTTGCCTGGAACTGGAACTACAGACAGTTTTGAGCTGTCATGTGGTTGCTGGGAATTGAACCCTGGTCCTCTGGAAGAATAGTCAGTGCACTTAACCGCTGATGCTCTGATTTTCATAGAATAAAACATTACCACTGTGGAGTTACTTGACAATTATAGCTCTTTACATGATG
This sequence comes from Sigmodon hispidus, assembly GCA_004025045.1. Lineage (NCBI taxonomy): Eukaryota > Metazoa > Chordata > Mammalia > Rodentia > Cricetidae > Sigmodon > Sigmodon hispidus. The sequence continues at coordinate 55,484 of PVIH01010133.1, read as the reverse complement.
CTATAACAAAAATTAGCAAGTTCTAATATTTATAGCTTTGAGGAGAGAAGGATAACCAAAATAATACTTTAAATTCTTTCATACGACACTACTATTTACATAATTATGGGCATGGCTGTTCTAAATGGAAAGTTAGCTGTTCAGGTGATAAGCAGAATTGAGAGCACTGATTCTTTTCCTCTCTGGAAGTCTCTAGAAGTATATATCCTTCACATTTGTGTGGCTACAAAAGTTAACTATATGCGGAATTGGCATGTAATTCAATGTGTGCTCTATCAAAGTACAGCTATCATGGTAGAGACACCTTTACACACATATAACTGAGGTATAAATACGTGGCAGAGAAAAATTGAGTAACCTTAAGTTGGACAATTGTTTCTTATCCTCCATTGGCAAAATCAGATTAATAATACTGCAAATAAATAAGGTTGGTCATGCATTGTTTCAAAATAAAAAGTTAAAATGAGGCCAGTGATTCAGCTCAATGATTAAGCCTTTGCCTAGCATTCATAAAGTCCTGTTTTCAGCCTTGAGTGACAGACAGACAGACAGACAGGCAGACACACACACACACACACACACACACACACACACACACAAGCATCCAAGCAATCATGGAAATCTAATTCCTTTGGGTAAATATTAATCAGTTCAACATTGCCTTCTCCATCTCTTCTTTTCAGTTGCCATAGGCTTATGTTTCCTTGGGGAAGAGTTGTGTGGTTCTGGTCATTGGCATCTAACCCTAGAACTTTCCACTCATTCACATATTCCTATGCACCTTTAAAAAAATCAAAGAAAGAAATGTCACAAGATACACCATAAAGATGAGCATTTAAAATATTTTTAGTTTTGAGTAAAAAATGTTAGAAAAACTAAACAAATACATGTAAAGCAATGATTTAAAATAACATTTCTAATCCGTTAAAATTTGTACTTATTCTTATTCTTATATTTGTGGTTGTGAGCCTAGCCTTTAATGGCTGAGCCATCCTTCCAGCCCCATTTTTATTCTTTAACAGTTTCATGCATTCATGTAATTAATTTTAGTCATTTTCAACCTCATCCTCCTCTTTCATCTCCATCCCTCTCCCATGGAAACTCCTTCCCAACAAGGCCTTCTACTTTCATGTCCTCTTTGAGTGTGACCCACTGGGTTTAAATACAGTCACTTCCATAAGCATGGGTGGGAGGGTATTTACTGGAGCATGAAAATTCAAGTAGATCCTTATGTAGTTCTTACCCATGTAGCTACAGATACAGGGAATTCATAAGTGCAACAGTTCTATCCAGAAAACTTCTTTGTTTCTTTCTGAATATCTCTGCATCTTCTCGCTGTTACATGCTTTCTGCCCATGTTTCCTAAACCTTGAAGGGTTTGTGTGTGTGTGTGTGTGTGTGTGTGTGTGTGTGTGTGTGTGTGTGTGATACAGATGCCTCATTTAAAGTCAAGTACTTCACTATGACTTATTCTGGACATTTTGACAAATGATGAGTCTCTCACTTAATGATACCTGGCAACTTTTTCTTTGTTTTTATTCCTTCAGATCCAGTAAACTGATTTGCTATGGCAACCTATTCTTTTTTTTAGTTATTGTCTATAAAATTCATTTTTAGTCTTTCATGTCCCAAACATTTTTCTAGTTCCTACTTCCACAAACTTCTCAGCCAATTCCTTGTTCCTATGAGGGAAATGGTAAAGACTTTCCTAATGGCTTGGTGAACAATTCAGAGTTGTTTCTTTTATTCCTTTCTCTAAAATCTCAGACACATCTATCTGTGTATTTGCATTTGTATTGACATAAATCCTCTGCTGTGCTCCTCATGTATCTTGATGTGGTTCTAAAAATTTCTAAGCTATGATTAGCAAGATTCTCATCTCTTTTCTAGTAACACGGGAATAAGATGAACAGGAGTCTCTTGTGTGAGCATCACTTAATGGATTGAGTCTCACTGGAGGTCAGTTCTCTAGTGGCCACAGGAAATCCTCTTGAGTTCTTTATTAAATATTTTATCCTGGGTCCCAATTTGGGGGAGAAGACAGGGAACTACCGGGTCCCACCGTGTCAGAGTCACATCTTTATCTGTGCACTTAGGAATTTCCCCTTCACCCTAGGCCTTTTGTAGTCAAACATGATTCTGACTGAAGTCAGCTCACAGTTTTTAAGTCATTTGAACTTGAACTCTGTGCTGGGATTCTCTCAAGAGTCTGATCTTGACTTGCAAAGTTGACTGTTAGAATAAAAACATTTCCCATAAACTTGATCTTTGATAGTCAAGGTTCCTGCTTCTGTTGTTGAAAATCATGTATGTGTCCTTGTGTATTTCTTTCTTTCTCTTTCCCTTCCTTCCTTTCTTTTTTTTTCTTTATTTCATATCAACACAGTCAACTCCACCTTACAGCTCTTCCTTTCTCTGCCTTTGTTCATGGTACCTGTCTTGGTAGCATTCATAGTTCTCTCTCATCATTATTATACCATTCATTGCAGACTTTAATTGCATTCTCTTTGATCACTGCAAAAATTCAACAAGTCTTTAATGAATTTTATTCTTAGAGTTCACTCCACATATAAATTATACATATACATAACATAGCTTAATATTTATAATTCATAAGTTATAATATTATATATATATATGCATATCCTAATTCATTCATCTACTCATTCATTCAAGAAACATCTACTGATCGTCTATAGGATGTCAGGTGCCGGCCTAGATGCTGTCAATCTGACACTAAGGAGACAAAGGATCTATACTTAGCAGAACACCTTTGTAGTCTTTTAGAAAGAAAGACCGAAGCTACAAGATGAAAAGAGTACGGTTAGATCCATGAGGGTAGGGGTATAAGGCTACAGGTGAACATCAGGGCTGTCTTGTCTGGCCAGGATAACAGAAGATGCTTCCTACAGAATCACTAGGAGATAAAAGAATATTCTAGGCAGGAGAAATTGTGAAAGGACCAGAGTAATGGGAAATGAAAGAAAAAAAAAAACTTTGTCTCAATCCTGGAATGTCTATGTCTTAGATAGCCCAGGAAAGGCCACTGTGGGCCATTTTATAAACTGCATGCTGTCCTACGGCACTAAACAGTGATCACTCCCGTAGCTGAACTGTACATCAGACAAAGTGTTGCTACTGATGGGAACTAGTCAGTCTTCCAGAGGGATATGACATGGTTACACACAGTAGGAATCACAACACTCAGGAGTCCTAGTGTTATAAGAGTTTCGGGCCTAGCCTAGCCTGTCAGTCCAGACCTGCCCACTGTTGCTTAGCATCTCAAAAATGGCTCAGATGCTTATATTAATTACATGCTGCTTGGCCAATAGCTCAGGCATATTGCTAGCTAGCTCTTGAATCTTACTTCAACCCATTTTAATTAATCTGTCCTGCCATGTGGCTTACCTATTTCTTTACATCTTGCTCCGTGGGCAGCTAGATCATGTCTGTCTTGACTCTGTCCTCCTTCCCTTATCTATGCTCAGATTTCCCACCTCCTTCTAAGTTGCTTTGCTGTAGGCCAAAACAGTTTCTTTATTAATGAATGATATTCACAGCATACAGAATGAAATCCCACATCAACCAATGTGTGAGGACATCCTGGGCTATAGTGACTCTTAATGTGAAAACCAAAATATAAGCAAAGCAATCTATAATTATTGTAATATAAAAAATGTTAAGATTCTGCAATAGCATCTGATACATGGTAGACATAAAATTCTAGAAAATAATTTTAACCGATATTTCTCCTTGAGTATTCAACAACAAAAATTAGAGTTTATTTAAAGACTAACTTCATTGATTTTCAGACAGAATCACATCCTGCTGTCCTGTGATTTCTGTCAGCAACTTTTATTAATGAATCCAAATACTTCACATATCTCTGAGAACTATTTGAATAACAAAACCCAACTCAAAATGGTATTTTTAAAGGAAGGAAATATACTCTCATGTAATTAAAACATCTGGAGGAAACCCTTAGATGTGTTTCTATAATATTTTGGGATCTCTCACTGTTTCTCTGTACTCCTGTCCTTCCTGGCCCCAGTCATATGTTATTTTTGTCCCCATGGTTTTGTCTCTCATGCTATGACAGTCCTAGGGACTCATGTTTTAAAGCCAAATCATGTGCTGTCTTCTCAAAGGAAGATTATCTTCTTCCCCCCATTCATCATCTTATTTGTAGCTGGGTTGTACTGTCCTAAGGTGAACCACCGCTTTATTCATGAGTGAAGACCAAAGGAATGGAAGTACCAACTGGCACAAGAAAGGAGGGGCAGTCCTTGAAACTGAAGGTACATTATCCCATGATGTGCTAAAGTTGTAATGCCAGCTTGTGGGAGTCAGTCATTAAATCCTTGGGAATTTTGCAAGTAGTATTTATCTACAAGCCTTATTAAAAATAAAATTAATGCTGGAGAGATGGCTTAGTAATTAAGATTGTTTGCTGTATTTTCAGAGAATCCTCATCAGGTGGCTCATAGTCTTTTGTAGCTCCACCTTGAGGGGATCCAGCTCCCCTTTCTGGCCTTCAGAAGCAACTGCACTCACATGTACATACACACTCACACAGTGACATATATAGATGCAGGAAAATAAATGTAAAATTCAATCTTAAGAAATTACGTAGCTTACAGTTCAATTATACTCAATATAGATAGAATGTACACGCAGAAGACAGCATTATACTAGCTGTTACTATGAACTATCTTGTAGGGTAATGTATGTCTCAGTGTTACCTAACAGGAATAGGAGATACTTCTGTGCATTTCTTAACTCCACACCTACTGATAGTACTTTGGTGGTATGAAAGTAAATATGCTTATACCATGGGAAAGGGCAAAAAGATATGGAACCAGCCTAGATGCTCATCAGAATTGATAAGGAAAATTTAGTCAATAAGTACAGTGAAGTCTTATTTAAGCAAAAAGAATTAAATTATTTCATTTTGAGGAAATGGATAAAAATACAAATTATTCCAAGAATAAAAAATAAGCCAAACTACAAAAAATGCCATCTTTTCTTATGTAGCTGCTAGATATGCCATCATAGGATAATATTATCTACTAAATAGAATACGTATGGCAGGAATGTAGAAGGAGGTCTATATGGGGAGCAAAATGATATAAAGGAAAAAGAGATATAAAGGATGTATGAAAACCAAAATACAACATCTTTTTTTTCTAATATGCCAGTCTAGATTTATTTACATACTTAACTTTATCCATGAGGCATAAAAGGGGACTATTTAAGAAAGGAAAGGGGCAGCCAGAGGAGAAAGGATTATAAGAAAATTGCACAGGGAAAGACAGATATAAGCTAAGTTTGATTATGTATATATATATATATATATGTGTGTGTGTGTGTGTCATATATGTATATATGATGACAGTGTCATAGGGCAGGAAAAATTTAATAAAAAAGTAAGACTTTAAAATAAAACAAACTTCTTTTTCCCAGTACTTGTTTTCTTCAGGTGTTTGTGGGAGTGGTGCAGAAATCATTGACATACCAGGGCCTGTCTCTGCTTTTCTTGCCATCTGGTACTCAGTCCACTTACTGTAGCAGCCTCATCCAGGATCCCCACTCATTAATAACTGTTCACTCTTCAGAACTCAAAGCTGGGATTCTTCCACTTGAATAATGTTGCTACAACTAAAGTGAATATAGGTAGAGAAACAAGACTGACTTTTGAATCTAATTTAAATTTTGAAGAGTTTAAGGAACAAGCTGAAAAGTAAGGTAGCCATGTTCCTGTTGATTTCCTCCGGCTCCTTTTCGTTACATACTCAGTAGCTGAGCATGCTTTCTGGGTGACTCTGTAGAGTGCAGATGACAAGCACAGACTTGGATTACACTTTGTCTACATCACTGGGCAACATCTGGAAAGGCACTGATTGCCTCTATATTCCATTTTTTGATTCCATTAACTGTGGATGGAAAAAGCTTGAGGAACAGAAATTTCTGCACTGAACATGTGCCGACTTCTTCCTTGTCATTTTCCCTTAACAATACAGTGTGAAACAACACTCTTTGTAGTATTTACATTGAATTATGGATTATAAGGGTCTCTGGACTCAGTCCCATGTGGATCTTGGGACTGTCCTCAGAGATAACTGCACTTGTGCCTCAGCGTGGTCTTCTCCCATGGTGAAAGCAAATTTGTTTGTGTGACCAACTCAGTATGACTGGAGTGACTGATACCCAAGACTGTGTCAGAGTATTATGACTTCTGCTTTTCTGTTCTAAATCCTTTTCTGGGAAGCCAGTGACACCGTATGTGAACAAGCATAAATGCCTGTGAAGAGTCCCACACATATAGAACTTTAGCATCATGGTAATCACCACCAACAAAGAAAAGGTGTAAAGATGGGACACCTTCTAAGAAATTTTTGTAGTGCCCAGCAGGACCTTCAAATGACTTTGATTGTAAATGATATGTGATGTCTGATGAGAGACCATGAATTAAAATTTCTTAGTCAAACTAAGCAAATTTAGAAATGAGTTACTGATTTTAAACTATAATACGTGATTTGTCATGCAACATTAGTCACTCAATATATGTTGTATGGCCATGGGCAGAATCCACAAAGGCAAGGTGATATTAATACCTACCTTATAAGATTATGGAGAGAATTGAAAGAGACATACATGTCACATACTGGCATCAGTAGCAACATATAGGAAATACTATATATTTGCTTACTATTGTATATATTTTAGATGTGTCTGTCTGTAATCTAGCCAGCTCTTTCCAAAACTCTGACTCTAGGACTGACCTAGAAGCTGAGTACCATACAGCCTTCTGAACACTATGCTATGACTCCAGCAACATATTTTTTGGAATTCAGGTTATATACTAGATATGGATACAGACTATGTGGCTATAAATGTAGAATGGGTATGAATTTTTATGAAAACTAATATTAACTACCTCTAAACATACCCCAGTATATTTCTCTGTGTTTTTTGAAAAAGCAACATGCCTACAATGATTTTTAGTCCTCTACATTGCTCCGTGGGTCTCCATTTCCACTTCATTTGTATGTCAAGCATGTGTTTTCTAAAAAAAAAAAAAAATGACCTTAAATGTACAAAAGGCAAGATGACGCCCTTCACAGTGGAGAGCATTAGGAGAGGTGATAACTTTTGGTCCTCTGCATTCATTTGCCTCCCTTTCTGGATATTGGGTGTCTGCATAATTGACAATGACTGTAAGGGTCAATTAGGCTGACCTCTCACGTTAAAGATGAAGTACTCAGTATCTCCCCTAGATGGTAGCTATTAGATATCTCAGCAATAAAAGATGTCACTTAAGCCTGGGTACCATGTTATCACAAGTTTGACACATCTTTTCTTTATAATTCTATGTCTGGAGAAGAGGAGCAGCTAGTATCTTGCTGTTTTCTAGAATCATTTCAGCTTCTTCACCTCTCCTGCTCTCACTCTGGAGACACAAAAACAATAGGCATCTGTTACTCTTGTCTCCAAACAAGATCCTTTAAAGCCAAGACGTTTTTTGTTGCTTCTATGGCAGTGAAAAATTTCCTGGACAAGACATATTGCAAAACTCAGGTTTTTTTTTCCCTTCTTTTCATTCTGAGCACTTAAAGAAAAGGTGATTTGTTCACATGATCCAAGAGTTCCAGATATTTTGTCTGGCAACTCACCAGCAGATTTAAACATGGCTACTTAGTGGCACCTCCATCTGGTAGTTCCTCTTTCAATGTACAAATACCAGGTTTCAAATGGGATTGTCATAGTTAGGGAGACTGTAAGGAAAAGCCTCCTGAAGCAGGAACTTCTCATTGCCAGGATCACAGTCTGCATCTGGCAAAGTTTCAGCCAGGAAAAAAGATGCACTTGTGATATGATAATAAATATGGCGGAGAGGAAGTAGGTAGACTTCCCTTTCATGGCAAGATCTGCTCTGCTAACCCAGCTTTTTCCTGAGTGTGGAAAAGGAACAAATGGGAGAGGCAGCAAAACCAGTTAGGAACAGAAATACCAACCCTACTTTGCCTTTGTGGCTTTATTACTTAAAGTCCAAAAGTCTTTGTTTTGATTAAATTAGTCTTTTTAGGATATGACCACTTTTGAAGAACCACAAAGGCAAGTGCAATAGCTGGAGAGGAATACACAGGGGACCAGTGAGGTGACAGATGCAGCACTGAGATCGAGATAGAAACTTGTTAGCTTCCAACCCACTGTGTGTCAATGAGACCCAGACTAGCTTCTCATCAGCCTCACTATAATTCTGCTGTCCGGTATGCTTTGGGTCACATCTGACGGCTGCATTCTCATCTCTATGAGATTTGTGCTGACTGATAGCTTAAATCCATGGTTTTCTAAGGCTATGGCTTTTATTCCTCTCTTAGGAAGCCTCCAGGGGAACATAGTATGCTCTAATGTGGGTATCTTGATCTTATTAATCGATAGATGGTGCCTACATCCAGGCATTTCCATATGTTCAGATAGGACACTGGACCCATTTACTATGCCCTTTAACATTTATTGGTTTAGCAAAAAATATTTGCAGAAATGAAAACTTAAGTCAACTTTCTCAGTATCAGACTTGTAACAGACTTGCTTACGATAAATGTGGCTGTTCCCTGTTGACATTTGCGTGCTCTCGACTCCTTCATTATTCCATCTCTCATGACAAAATGATTAAAAGACACTGCTTCAACCCCTAAAATTTGGCTCTTGTCTACATACGGCTTCAAATTTCATCATGCCTGTCTGTGCTCCAGCCTAGGGAGGCCTTTTGCATCTCATCCATTGCTAATGTTTCATGTCTGTGTATTGAATGGAACTCTTGATTTCTTTTGTAGACACATGTAATCTAAATGCATGCAACATTTTGCAAATGTTGGCTCATATATTAATTTCATAAGGTCTTATTTGGTCTGTCGACCAAGTTTTGATTACTTCCATATTGCTCGTAATTGCCTTAATACCCCCAAAGACTTTCTCATTTTGTGCATCATTTTATCTTTGCTTCTTTTATCTCTTACTGTGAGAGTCCAAAATTGCTGACATATTCAGTGGGTTGAAATCCTGAGTGTTGCAGAAGAATTTTCAAATCTGTTCTAATTTTCTATACTCAGCTGAGGGCCATTACACATTCTGTTCAGTTAATCTGTTTTTAATCATATCTGTAAATGCTAAAGCCGTACATGAGAGAAATGGTGCATGAAGTGATTCTCGAGCAACTATACTTCAGCGTTTGGGAAACTGAATTCCTACTTGTTTTACCTAAAGTTTGACTCTTCCGTTTTTGTACAGTGTTGACTTATAGCAGAAGTTAAAGACCAAGGGTTACAGTGCTCTACTGAAAATATGTAAGTTTCTCATGTTTACATGTGTTTTATCTATTAATTATCACTTTAAGTAATAGTGTTACAATATGACTAATAGGTAGAAAGTTACTGTCTATATTTTATCTCTTATCAGATAGGATATATTCAGCTTCATAAAGTTAGCAATTTCATTAACAGTGGCATTTGCTTACTAAGAGTTCCAGAGGACTTAGCACTCATCCAGCTTTTTTTTTCTTTCATCCTTGAGATCCTTTGTCTTATATCCCATGAAACGCAAAAGGCCTTTGTAGGCTGGAGTGAGTCACGCTCTCAGATGTCAAAGTCCACATGCACCTGGGCAGAGAGAAAAGTGGACAGAAGCACATGCTGCCTCTCCCACTCCAGACGTCTTGACTTTCCTCCTTCTGTCAAGGTCTGAGCAATCTTCCCCTTATGCCTTATCTAGGATAAAGCTGGGTGACAGGATGACCCTTAGACCAGATAAATATTTCTCCAGGCAGGAACTCATCCCGACTGGCTTAGCCTAATCATAATTACCCTGCTTGTCCATGAGCAACCCTTGAACAAGGCGCTTTGTCAGCAAACAGGGATGGGCTGGATGAGGAGTAAGTTGTGGAGGGGAGCTACTTGCCAGACAGTAACTATTCAAATTCCACGCTCTGATATATTCACGAGGTTTCTACTATTGTCTTTTGACCTATAAAGCCAGCTGTTACATTCCAAAGTGCTGCCTGTACATACATTATTCCTTGCATTTAAAAATAGCATATCTTATTATAATATATTCTTCCTGAGTTTAATGGACAGTATAAAAATACACAAATGCACTTTGTACTCCTGTGAAAAGAGAAACAGCGAGTGCCTAGGAGTTGAGGGGAAAAAATGTAAAACAGGGAAGGAAAGACAAAGCCTGGCTTGTTAATTACAGTTGAAAGATCTTCTCTGTGGAACAAACACACAGCATGTGTTTGGCCCATCAGTGGAGAATTACTTCCTCAGAAAACTCTGGAACTCAATGGGTGAAGGGTTACCATGAGCAGAATGTAATTCTGCTGCTGCCTCGAGCCAGCTAGCTAAATGAATAAATACAGATGTGGAAGGGTTGTGTCTTCAGCCATTTATCTCCCGAGTCCACTTACTCTCTCTTGGAGCTTTGGCCTTTTGTGCGAGTTAGACTGAGAAATAGAAGGAGCAGGACAGGAACACTGTAATTCTCAGTGCAGACTACGAGTTGACAATGAACTCTTAGCTGCAAATCCAAGACTTGGAGAAGAGGTGCTTTTCTTTGTTTTAGTTTACAATGTAAAGGAAGTAAAAGGACCTTTTGGGGGTTCTCTTGGATATAAATGATAGAATTTCATTACATCTAATTGAGAAAAAAAACCCTATAAGAATTGGGGGTAAAAGAGTTGACATGGCATATGCTCAAGAGGGAGGATGCAACATCCCTGTCTTAGGAGGAAGTAGTATTCTGAGTCAAGAACTCATCTAGGATGTTTGTGTCTCTACATGTTTTGGTGTCTACTAGGCTTTATCTGGCCTCAAAATTCTCCATGTGGCCAGAATCAGTACTACAAATAGATTCTGAGTCATATTTTTGATGCAATATATACCAACGTTTTGTTTTTTCAGGAAAGTTTTGATATAGATCACGAATGAACTTTGACTTTTCTTGCTTGGGGCAGAAATTGTCTCTTGATGGAAGGATGAAGAAATCATGCTACCATAGAAGACTGACCTAGGATCATGTCCTTTATCCATGTTTAGAAACACTCATGTTTCCTGGTTTATGATGGGGCTATATCTTGACAGATTCATCAGAAGTTGAAAAAGCATGTAATATTCTGATAATGTGTTGCGTGGGTTGATAAGGTAGCAACTTGATTGCATGGTTGTTTACCTTCTTTATTGGCTCATGGGAGCTACGGTTCTCTGCTGCCACACTGACTGACTAGCGTAAATAACATACTACATATCTCTAGGAAAACATTAAAATTCAAAGACCAAACAATGGCGTATATAGAATGCTGACTGCTTTCATACATCATTATGATATCATAAAAATATAAGCCAAACCATTGTAAGTCAGGGACTGTCTGTACCAGTGTGGAACATATTCCCTCACCAACAGTCATTGAAACAATGGCCATAAAGCAGCATTTCTAGAAGAAAAGGGCTTTTCTAAGTGGAAATGTCTCCTCCAATACAGACCTCACTGTTTGAGTTTGTGATTTAATAGCATGGCTAGTCTCTGAAGGGACAGACCAGTGATGGAACCAGTCTGTGGTTTTAAAGGGTTGATGTGGTGACTCTGATGTGTAATAGTCTAAGGCTAGTTTTTGGAACAATCTTCAGAACTCTTTGGCCTACACAAGCAGGATGAGACTGAACTTTTAACTTGCTAGATCCTCCAAACCTCCCTCCAGCCACATGTCCCCAGCTTATCCATATCAAAGACACTGCTATGCACACATATTCATTTATTCCATTACAGAGACACTCAAGGGACTGGCAAAAGACAGCCACTCCTGTCAATGGTGTTTTCCTGGAGAAACAGGAAATAATGAAGTAAACCAGAGAGTGGATAATCTAATTGCCACTTCTGATAAATAGCATGGAGGAAATAAACAGGATATTGTGGAAGAAGATGTTTATGAAGGATGTGCATGGAAAGGTTTACGTGCCCTTTTATTGTCTTTACAGAATTGTTTACAGCTTTGCTTGCATGCTTTTGTACTAAGCTCTTTGTCTCTCTTTCACGTCTCCATGGATTTGCTGCTTCTTCCTGTTGCTGGGAGGCAGAAATCTTGAGCCTAAACAACCAAGGCAACTTCCATTCTCTCAGTCTCTTCTTCCTTATTCTGAGAACTTTCCTCATGAATTTTCTATCATTCTTTTGCTATGCATGGAAGCTAAAGACTGACCATCTTAGGCAAACTTCTTCCCGTGAGATCTATGCCTAAGAGATAGTGAGAACCCGTGCCGGGAAACATCTGGTTATGAGGGAGGATAATTTTGAGGGAGATCTTTCCTTCATTTTTCTTGCTGCCAAAACAACAACTTAACATTTCTATGTAGACATGCAAGGTATTTGAGTAAAAGAACCCTTATTTTTGCATTTGTATACATAGTCTGTGCTTTACTTTGTATCATTTATTTTCTGCCAAACCCACACGCCTATGCTTATAAACAAACACAGTCATCATATTCCTTCAATGTGTAACAGAAGGCAAGTATTGGTCTTAAAGAAACATCAATGTCCTTTAGATTTGAGAGAGTTTCCCCCATCATGGACTGTTTATACCATACTTCCTGTAACCTCGCTACGCTCGTAGGCACATGAGTGCTAGGCTGCACAGCTCAGCATGTAACCAAAGTCCAGGATGTGGGCCAAATTCTTTATTTCTCAGCTGCCATGTTTTCTCTCTGAGTGAATTGATATTTGCTTCATTTCCAAGCTGGCCTGCTGTTAGCCGTGATGGAAATCTGTGACCACAATCTTGGTGGGGCTTCCCAGAATTCAAGCTGTGCTGATCTGAGTTAGAAGGCTGAAAAGGAGTTTGTGGCTTGGCAAGGTGACATTTTATTTAAAATATGCTAACTGTGTTTATAAGGCACATTTAGTACTTTTACAACATTTAAAAGAAATCAATGAAAATTTCTTGGTAATAAAATATGTTTTCCAGGAAAATTGTTTTGAAAGTCATAGTCCAACAGGCTCTAAAGCAAATAGATTCTTAGCTTCATAGACATCAATGGCTCCGAAAGGGAGGCCTTTCTAATTCTTCACTTCCTGATTTTTCTTGGGCTGTTTACCCATACAGTTTTATTTTATATTCTCCTATCTGATGTCACACACAGGCACACACGTGTGCACACACAGACACACACACTTTCATGAAACTCAATTTTAGCTAATGAAGCTCCTTTATTATGATACAGTTTTCTGAATTCTCTACACTCCTTTTCTCCCTCAGGGATTTCAGAACTATATATTAAAGGTTGAAAAATGGGGAGACTTTTTTTTTTTGGATGTTCACCATGTGCTAAAATGGCTGAAGGAAGACGTAAGGATATTTTATAGTCCAGCTGTAAGATGGAACATAAACACATCAAAATGACGAGGGACGCAGAGAAGATAAAGCTAACCTCGGCAGAAAGCAGCTGCAGATGGACACTCCAGAGACATCCCTTTGGCCAAGTTCATTACAGAAGAGCAACTGACAATGGAATATTGAGGAAAGGCCTGGAGCAACACTGATTGGGAACAGAAGAGAAGCATTGTCCACTATCCCACAGAGAATCAGAAAGGGATTGACCGGAGGACTTTTGCATTCAGCAGCCATCCCAAGAGCAGCTTCTGTACAGCCTAGACTCCCAAGTGCTGAATTGGTTTCCTGGTGCCTGTGGGTGAGTTTGAACCAGAACTGATCCCTTGCGGTCACCACAAAAAATCATGAAATCCTTTCAGCTAAACACCAAGAGATGGCCATGTGCACTCACATCTTCAGGGTGTTTAAAGATTTTTTTTTTTTTTAGCAGTTTTCTTTGCCAAAATAATTTTGTTTCTGTTGTTGTTCTGACTGTTGTGAAAAATATCACAGTTTCTAATACAGCAAGCGACTGCTTACAAAATCACACACTTGAGGCAATAAACAGTAGCTGATGGATTGCAAGTCCCTGTGACTTACAGATGATCCTTGTTAACTCAGGGAAACCTTAACCAATGTTTAAGATCTCATCTTAAGGGAATAAGAAATAGTTTATTCTGGAGCCCTTATGAGTGACCATGGCCTGGGCAAAAAAGTTAGGTTACCCCAACTTCCATATTTCAATTGGGGACAGTTTCACAGGGCTTTTTTTGTTTGTTTGTCTGTTTTTTATAGTTTACAGATTAAAAAAAACAGGTCATAGGCAACTTTAAAATGCATTGGTGAGTACACCAAACAGGTGGGTTTATTGACGTGGAGGAAGCAAGCCTTTTATTTTAATAGGCCTAAGATGTTACCTGATGACGTTCTTAGCTCTCGCATTGGTGGAGGCTAGTGTTCTGCTTAGTTGATAGTTTCTAAGAGGTTTTTATTCATTATCACAAATTAACTCAGACACAGAGTGGGTAAAGGTATGGCTGTTCCAAAGGCTAAAACTAGCCTAGGATAAAAGAATTAGCCTCTGGACCTACAAAATTCCAATCTGGTCCCAGTCCTAAAATTCCCATCAGGCCTTTGGTCTCTGCAGACACAGACACTCCCTCTAGGTGTTATTTGTTCATAGTCAGACACAGCTTCTTCTCAGGAGGTTTTGTTCACACCTGGCAAACAGATAGGCAGACTTACACTTCCAATCAGACCCAAATGCTTCCTCTGCTCTTCCCTCCTACACACGGGAAGTTGGGTCCTGACCACATCTTACCTTCTACTGTTTATAGAAGATACTTAACATTCCTCGGCCTTATGGCTTTTGTGTATGCCACAGCCTTTGCCTTGAAAGGTTCTCTGGTGAACAAGCACCTGTGTTCCCCATTATCTGATGGGCAACATCTTCTGCTTAAATTCTCAGTGATGTCAGCCCTGACAAAAGTGTGGCTTTCTTCATTTGAGACTGTGTTTCCACAGGCCTGTAGATTGTATCTCCTGTACAGAATGAGGACGTTGCATCATTATTTGGGGGAATCGTGCCTTTAGCTACACCTCAGGGCCGGAGTGTGCTATATTAATTTATACTATTTATCCTTAGGAGCACCAAGGACTTAGGAGTAACATTGTGTTCATTGTGTTCACTTAATAGAAACCAACAATCTGCTTTTATTATAGCCTGTATTCCTTCTAGGGCATTGCTTCACCTTTTATAGGTTTTTGTGGTTGTTGTTGTTGTTTTTGTTGCTGTTGTTTACTTGCCTAAAAATTATAAAAAAAAAGTAAGATGAAAAATTTTCAATAAATTTAAAATTATCGTTTTTCTCCAATTCTTTACACACTACATACATTTCACCTAATTTATGTTGGCATGTTTTTAAAGTTTGATTTCCATGTTTTGTTGTATTGGCAACTTATAACTTACTGTCTTTATCAACACACACACACACACACACACACACACACACAAGAAAAAAAAAACCTGTGTGTTAATTATGATTTATCTCAACTGTCATGATTAATTCTACTCTTTTATTTATTTATTTTTTGACATGCCCATTAAAGTAGCCACAGAAATACAGGTTCTGGCATATATTTAAAATAAAATATAGTGAATGATGAGTTTGATACCACAAATTAAGGTAGAATTGATTATTTTGTGTGCTGTTTTCTTGTCAAACATATAATTAAGCATTGTTTCAAGATTATAGTCATGTTATAACTCCTATTCATCTCTTTTGAGTATTTTATTTGCATTTTGTATTTGCTTTTTACAAAAATCTCCAGCACAACCATTCTTGTAGGTTGGTGGTAAACCCATAGACAGGATTGCAGCAGGGATAATGATATGCTCATGCATCTATCCACATATTGAGATTATTAGCCAGGCTCTCATAGCACATGATGGAATGTAACTTGAACAAATTTGTGTGTGGAGTTTGCATAAGTATTTATTATTTTATTATTTCTACAAGACACAAAATCTTGGAGTTACTAAAGAAAGGAAAGTTTAGAAGATATACTTACTTTAGGAATTAATTTATATTAACCCAGTTCTAACCATGAAGAATACATGAACTGAATTTCCTCAGAAAATAAAGGGAGGCCAGGGTGGTGTTTTAGAGCAGATGTCAGCAAACATTTCTGTACAGGACAGCTATAATTATTTCACACTCTGTAGGTAGCAGAAGGTCTTTCTTTGTTGCATAATATTCTTTAGGTGTTTTTGTTGGTGGTGATTTAGTTGTAGCTTAGCTGTGGAAATCTTTAACAATTTGAAAATTCTTCTCAGCTTGAGAAATAAGAAAGAACAAACTGAGCATCATTGGCCTATGGTCTAGAGTTGATGACTTCTGTTCTTTCTATAGAAGAAAGACACAGCAAACATGGAGAGATGGCAAACCCTTATCACACCCTGCTGAAAAATAAAACAACTGCAAAGTTATTTGAGGACTTAAAGCAAATGAAAATGTGGTCTGTAAAGTAGAGGACACTGAAAGTGTCACAGTTATAACAGGATGAGTCTTTCCTTGGTGATGCTGAGACACGGAAGAAGCCAGCATGGGCATCATGAACTCAGAGTCAAGTATTTCAGGAGAAAAATAGAAGCAAGAGAAAGTAGAAACCAATAAATGCTCTTCCTAAGTTTTTGTTTTACATTTATTTATTTACTCATTCTTGTTTGTGTTACAGCATCTATATAGAGAACATAGAACACTTTGTGAGAGTCAGGCTTTTGTGTGTGTGTGTGTGTGTGTGTGTGTGTGTGTGTGTGATGGGATGTGTGCAGAGGCCACAGGACACCTTGTCAATTCTCCCCTCATGTCAAAATATCAAGAGGATTGTGAGCATAGGAGTCATGTTTTAAGCCTTGGCAGCAGGCACCTTCCCAGGGCTAGCATGAGTGTTATTAAATGGCTGAATGAAAGCACATTAAATTGACTCATTCTTTTGCAAATATCCTTAGGAAAGGCCCTAAAATTCAGTTACCAGACTGTATACAGGAATAGATAAAAGTCAAATTTCTACAAAACAGTCCGGTTTTGAAATATTAGTATGCTATAATCTGAGTTATAGGAGAATGGCCAGCCATAGAAACCTGATTAGCATTAGAAAAAAAGAGACAGTAAGAGAAAATGATGATAAATTAATTTCTCTGTTTCAAACAAGATATTGGGTTGTAAGGTTCCATGGAGACTATTATTCAGATCTGCTTGTTTTCCAAACAGGAAAACCACTGCCTAGATCACTTTGTTCTTATGTCTAAACTTACCATCAAACATTTGTGTAACTGTGGAACCTGATAACACAGTGCACACACAGAAACACAGACACACACACACAGACACACACACAGACACATACACACTGTGCTATAACTGCATCGTGTAGCTCAAGTTATACATTTTTATGAAGCTGTCATTTGCTGAATATGTCAGATTAGTTTTTCTACCAATCCCTTCATCATGACTAAACATGTGTGTGTGTGTGTGTGTGTATTAAAAAAGACAATAAATAAATTGAAAAACCTACTGATTTGCTGAACATTATCTAGTAAATTCAGGTTATGTGTGCAAACATTTGGCTGTGAGGTTCACTGATGGCATTAGATAGATGGAAACAGAACACACTCAAATTTATCAGGAATGGGAGGGGGCTTGTGGTAGAAGGAAGGTGTAAGGCATAGAATGTCTTTAAAGGCCAGGCACTGAGCAGTGGGTGATGTCCTCTAGAAACAACAGGACTAAAAATTTCATGACTGACTTTGGAAGAGAGAATGGTGAACTCTCAGTGTTTTGGAAATCGTCTTGTAGTTAGTTGACTGATATAAATTCCCTCCTATTTTTTTAAATTTAAAATTACTTCATTAGTAAAAAAAAAAGAATTGCTAAGATGTGAATGTTGATAATGTCTTCACATTTGAAGTAGCTGGAATTAGTAAAGCTTCAATTAGCTTATTTTGGAGTCTGACATCCAAGGACACATCTATTAAAAGGAGGTCACTGTGTGGTCTGTTCTGGAGACAGCTTTGATGGCTTTTACTGAGAGGTGCCTTTTCAATGTAAAAAGAATGGAACAGTGGCTGTCCATGGTCGCCTTCCTTGTGAGAATGTGCTGGAATATTTTATTGTTGGTTTGGCATTGAAGTCGGCTGTGAAATGATTTTTATGAATGCTGTTTCCTGGGAGGCACACAGAACTGAGAATTGCATGTCACAGGGCCGTGATCCCGGGGAACAGAAATCAAATAAATAAAGGTCTTGGGGAATTATGGTCTATGGGATGTATTTTCTTCTCAAAATGAGTCCATAGTTCACTTTGATGGTGAGTTTAAATGGATCATAGGAGAGCAGAAAACCACATCTGTCTTTAAGAGGTAACAAAGTTCTATTTAAGAATTCTTCCCATAAAATCATATTTGAAGCCTAAAATTTAAGAGAATAAATAAGACTATCTTCTATAGTAGAAAGAAGTCGCTTAATATACAGCTTTTCCAGCCTTTGATTTAATGATATTCATATACAGAAAGGGGCATATTCATTTAAATGCAGGAGGGGGCAATTAGAGTGTACTGTTCCATAGAGGTATATGTTTAAGGCTTTGTTTTAAACAGCCATATTAAAATGGTTTCTCCTTCAGGAGAAACAGGTAACTTGTAGATGAAAGAGATGAAAAGAGCTAGCCGACAGCTGCAGACAGGGAACCAGGATGGCTGGAAACAGAAGAGAGAGAGAACTGCTTATGCAATAATCTCTCTAGCAGTGTAATAATTTGATTCCCTCAGACATCCTGACTTGCTCCACAGGTCCAGCTCAAGGCAACGTCATTACTATGATGTGAGCAACTTTAAGCAGACACATTTTCGAACACAGCAAGAAATCAATAAGTAACCATAGCTTCTTATTTGACTCTGAGACACAGACATCCTTCAATAACCCGTGTTTCACAGAGAACTCATAGCAGGGGCTTGGATACGTCCACACAATACGAACAAAGTTTTAAATAACTTGGACCATTTGTATTTACAGGCAGAGCCAACCCTTCAGATCCCAGCCTCTGCAGAATCAATGCAATGTTCTCCAGCAAGGAGAAAGCAATTTGAATTATTTTCTTCCCAGAGCATGATAACAGACAAGTTATGGATTTCATGAAAGAACACACAAAGACCCTATCAAGAGATTAGGACCTTTAATGAGTACCAAATACTAGACAGATTTCAATGTTTTCAGTGGATATCTGCTTATAAATTTCCCATCCTGGGATACAGTGCATTTTTAAAGTACTCTCTTGAACAAGAGTAGAATCGTAGCAAACATAAATAATGCATGTGATGACATTAAGTAGAGTATTTGAGCAAATCAAGTTTCCTTTGGAGAGGTAATAAACCTGGACAATGTGGAAATATGCAGGTTAACATAAGTAATTCCTTATGTCACTTTAAGCTCTTTAGAATACATTGTTGAATTCAAGTTGTAAGTTTCTGATCAGGACACAATGTCTCCCAAAGCTAGGGATGAGAAAAAGAACTTGTGTAAGAATAGAGGACATAATTTGGAGTCTGTGGATGCTTTGGCTCTACTGCTTTCCATAGCTCTGCACTAATTTATTTCTCATTAAAACTGAGGCTAGCAGCTTGCCCAAGGCTATGCAGACAGCAGCTAGGGAGGCTAATGCTAATTCTACATAGCAATTTGAAATGATTGCCCCAGCAACAGCAAGGACACAGGCCCCTTTTCTATGTGGCTACAGGAGAACCATCGAATCTAACATATGAGCAGCCCCTAGGACAGATAGACTTTAGGAAAACAAGAAATCTTTAAAGTCTCTTAAAATTGTGTTGGGCATAAGAGCAGGGATCCAGCTTTTAGAGACCTTGATTTTGTCCCCTTCTCCCAGTGAGTCATTACTGGGGTCAGATCCTTTGGATAAGGCAAAGACACCGGTCCTCTGACCAACCTTCTAACAAAGGGCGGGCTCCCCTAAGAACCTATTTAAGGTGGCTGGGGTAGCTCAGTCCCTTTTCCCAATCTAGTTTGTTGAACTGAACACATTGGGAGGATAAACCCATCAAGAGAGTAAAAATTTCTTCTGAATTAGAACTAAGAATATTCAACTGAGGATAAAAAATGTTCTCTCATTTTGACTGTAATTGGGTACTTTGGTAAACTAGCTAGAATCCTTTTCAAAGCTCTTCAAAATCAGAGATGATACAAAAAATACTTAAGGAAATACCAAGTAATTATGCTAGTAAGCTTCCTGTGGCCCAGTTCCCAGATGAGTGAAATTTTTAGCAAGTTTGAGAGGCAAATTGTGATTTATTGTAATATTTCTCGAAATGTATCTGTTAGCTGAGCCTAAAAATGTAAAAAAACAAAACAAAACAAAACAAAACAAAAAAACCAAAAAACCAAAAGCTTGTCTAGAATTTTGAATGTGAGTTAAAATTTGTATGGAGTATATATCCCATCACTTTTCAGTATTTAAGAAGTCAAGATTAAACAAATCAAAATGATAGAGATACCTATATATTCTCCTATAAAATAACCAAACTTACTTTAAACCAATACTGAGAATATGAATTGTTTTTATTAAAGGACTAACAGGATATACTCATGCACGCATATGTCTTACATCTAAATCAGTTCAAAAGCAACAATTTCCTTATACACTTGTTGTTATACTAATATATTCTATTTGATTTCTGCTACAGATGACAGACTTCTCAAGCCACTCAGCTAACCTTGTACAGTCCCTGCTGTAACGCTATGACTACATTACAATGTTTACTTTCTTCTTTATTGAAAGCTGATGAGAGCAGCCAGCTTATAAAGAAATGCAGCAGTGAATTAAGAGCATGATTCTCTTCCTGCCTTCTAGTAACTATTTTGTCAAAAGTATTATGGCAACTCCATGTCTTCGAAGGCTTTCACGCCTCTCCTTTCTCCATTCATGTGAATATAGGCTATTTACCAGGCTCCCAACACTCCTGGCTTGGAATTTTGCAATAGATTCCTACTACTTCTGCCTTTGCATTTTTGGAATCAACTCCCTAAATTAACAGAGTTCATTTTCTAAAACCACAACTCTAATAATCATAGTTTTTCAATGAGATCACATTAATGTTTTTCTTAACTCTTTATTTAAAGAAAATAAAGTCTTGCACTTGCAAGATAGTTCTGCCCTGATGACTTTGGTTTGAGCCCAGAGACCAATATGGTAAGAAGAAAAAGTGGAGTTCTGAAAGTTGTCCTGTGACCTTCATGAAGGTATGTATGCATGGTCCTCCTCAAAACACACACACACACACACACACACACACACACACACACACACACACACACACACACTGTAGGGCCCTGCATGACTTTTCCCTGCACTCTGAGCCTTGAGGCAAGGCCTGTGGATTACTAGCTGCACATTCTGTGTTCCACACCCAGTTCCAGTAAGTTTCTAGCTTCCTGCCTGTGGGGATTAGAAGAGGAAGTTTAAACTGTTTCCCTCAAGTCAGTAATTTTCCATTCCCCGGTATTTAAGTCTGAACGTTAGTCTCAATAAACATCATTCTTGTTGCACAAATGACCCTTTAATCTCCAGACTGGTACCTGACTTGCCCACTGATTACCCAGGTAGCACACGCACACACATGCACATACACACACACACACACACACACACACACATGAATAAATGCAATTTAAACCTTTAAAAAAGGAGATGAAATTTTATGTTGTGTATAGAATTTTGTTGTGCTTTTTTTTGAAGAAAGCTAAGAAGCCCCGGCTGTCCTTTAACTCTTGATCATCCACCCTAGGCTACCACATGCTGACATTCCTCACATATGTTACCATCAAACCTTTTTTTCAAGTTACTTAGATTCTTCATAATCCATACCCAGCTCACAACCCTTGATATTTTCACCTTTTTCAACCTTAAACACTTATAGTATAGGACAGTGTGACTGTTTCTCACCAGATGAAGAAACATCTTTGGGAAACTCCTCTCTTCTTTGGGAGGAGTCAGAACTACATTTTCTTCAAGTTCTCTTGCACTGCAGATGATGGTGGCATGGGGACTACACTTAGAAATCACTTCTCTGAAGCCGGTCAAGTTTTCTACCAAATGAAGCCTCGGACTAGAGTCCACAATCATTTTCATTTCTCTTTTTTGCTAGTGTCTTTCTTTCCTAAGGCTGAACATGGCCTTCTGCTAAATCTGCAAGTGTTGTGCACAGCCTACAGTCTGTTAATCAGTCTGGCTTCTTTCCTAAATCTCCAGGGTAACAGGTATATTATTTACTTTTATATTTCCACACTTAGCATAGTAGGCAGGAAGCTATTCTTGGCTGAATGAATAAAAATTTGTGGTATTGTTCCTAATTCCTTGCTGTTTTACAGATGTAGAACTGTCTATACTATCTGTTACCTTTTGGAGGCTCCTGGAACATGGGCTTCAGTGACCTTTTGATAACATTTCATAGCTCTTAGCAATTCACCAAAGGGAGTTTGAAGGCAACTTTCATCTTACATTTCAATGAACAAGAGACATACATAGGACATGTCATCTGAAATCAGTTTGAAGAGACTCGAGCAACATGAAATAAGGTTTTTCAAATGATCCTGGAGATTTTATGAACCTCTGCTATGTCTACTGTTATTACTTAGATGAAGGGTGCAGCTATATGGTGATGACATCACTAGAATAGCTTAGTAAACTGTCATCAGGAATTCAAAATGCAGTTTGAATGGTACTTGAGTTGAAGATATGGCAGCTCCAACAATATAGACTCATCATTCATCCCAAATATGATAGTTAAAGATGTAAGTTATAGTGGAAAGGAGTGAAGAGATTTTTCAGTGTGATCATAAGGAGAGACTTGGGAAAGGAAAAAAGAGGTCCAGTGGGTCCATGGCTCCCAAGTATCTCTGGGACCCTGACGTGAGATTTAGGTTGAAATAGAGGAAGCAGTCTCTCATTATAAGTACACACACACACACACACACACACATACATGTACTTATAAATATACATATATATACTCACATATCTTTATCTATGCATTTATTATGTATGTTTATATATGTATGTATGTATTTATAAATGTATGTATCTATATATATATCAATGCATGTATCTATGTATCTATCTGTCTATCTAAGGTCATGGTCAAGAAGTGGTCCTGCATATTATTGATCCATCACTGTCTCAGCAGCTCCAATCTCTCCTCAAAGTGGTTGAATAAATTGTCAGGCCTGTATCAAGACTTTTAGAGAAACAAGTTCATTCTCTGGCTGAACTTTGAGCTTCATCTTTTCCCTTCCTCCATCAAGAGGCTCCTGGGATAATGTTAATTATTGCCATCCACTGTTTCAACTGTCCAAAGCTGAAGGAGGTACACAGGTATCTCTTTAGAGTGTCTCCTTGCCTGACAGGGTGGTTACATGAATATGAGCTTGGTAGACTTTGACTGTAGATGTTTGATCATTAACTGGTTGGTCTTTCATCATGTTCATACAACCTATATGCATATGGCTTTAAAACTCTGTAAAAATCAGAAAATAATTCTTAGAAAGGGCTGAACTCATATTTCCGGTTTTAGATGATGGCACCAACTTGCAGATGAAAGCAGCCAAATGCCAATGAGGAAGCTGAAGGCAAAATCTTCTCTTTGATTGTATACTTAACTAGGATCTTGCTCAGATTTACAGGCAATTCTCAAGCTGAAGAGCAAGACTCAGGGCTATGAGCCAGACATGTTCTGCTAACTGCTGTGACCAAGTGGAATGATGAAGGTATGAGAAAGAGGGCCAGGCAGGAAATCTAGCCTCATATAGTAAAGGGTCCTGAATGTCATATCAAGGAGTCTAAATTTGATTGTGTGAGCATTTGAGAGCCACTGACCTAATTCTAGCTTGGAAATTAGAGGAACATAAAGCAGAAAAGACTAATTATATGGGCTATGCAAAAGACTGGACCTGAGCCAATTTAGGGCATTGAGAATGATGGAGAATATTTCAGAGAAAAAAAATTATAGAACTTAATGACTATATTAGTCAGGGTTCTAGAGAGGAAAAGACTCAGTAAGGTGTGGGTGTGAGTATGTATGCATGAGTGTGTGAATGTTTGAGTGTGTGTATTCATTCATTCTAAGGAAATGGCTCACTCAGTTATGGAGCTGGACAAATTCAAACTCTGCAGGGCAGGGAAGAAGGTTGCAAATGTATCCCAGGGAACAATCTATGTTGTCATTTAAAAATGAAGGTTGGCTGATGGCAGAATTCCTTCTTGCACTGAGGGAAGTCTGTCTTTATTTACTGATGGGTGAGACAGAGTGCCACAGAGCACATCTATTTTATTCAAAGTCTACCAACTTGAGCATAACTGTCCAGAAGCCCTCTGTTAAGAATCTAGACACTATTGCCAATTCAAGTCCAGCAACACAACCATCTGTAATGAGATCACAACTATCTGTAATAAGATCTGAAGCCCTCTTCAGGCATACATACAAACAGAACACGCCTTACTAAATAAATAAATAATAAATAAATCTTTTTTAAAAAAGAAAAATACAATGTCCATGGTTCTGTGGTTTTCAGTTTGCATATTTGAGCAAATGGTGATGCCTTTGAATTAAGAAAAAGGGCTGCTTAATTATAGCTATCAACTTGACACAACCTGGGGAGAGTCTTAAGGAGAGATTATCTAAATCAGGTTGGTTTGTAGACATGTCTGTGGGCATCTTAGCTGTTAATGGAGTTAGGCCAAGCCCACTGTAGGCTGCCTCATTCCCTAGGCAACGGGTCCTGAGCTGTGTAAGGATGCAGTCAAGTTTCCCTTCCTTGACTTCTTTGAAGTAAAGGACTGTAAGTTAACATTATGAGCCAAATGATGCCTTTCTTCCTCCATGTCTATTTCATCCGAATATTTTATTCCAGCAACAGAAATGAAGCTAAGACAGAGAGAAATTCTGGAAAGATGGGAGATGTTGAATAGAAGAGATCTAGAAAGTATTTACTGATTATCAGCTTTACACTATATGCTAAGCAAAATTTTTTTCTCTTTTAATGTGTACATAATAGGGAAAACAAAAGGAGGGGCCATTATGTAGTGATGATACTTAGGTTTTAGAGGCACATTACTGTTCTATAACCTGGACCAGCTATTTAACCTTCTTCAAATCTGATCTATAAAGTAAGCTTTTATTTCTAATTGTAAAACTTTATCTATGTAAACCCCTTCCCTCTGTATGTGTTTGTGTGTATACTTGTGTCTACACATATGTTTGATCAGAGAACAACTTCCCATGGTCACTTCTCTTCTCTCATCATGTGGATTTTAGGAGTCAAACTCAGATGTTAGGCTGGATAGTATGTGTGCTAACCACTGAGTCATCTCCCTGGCTCTGAAAGGGGAGATTTTCTGAAAAATATCTGTATCTGTTCTCTCTGACACAAAGGAGTTCACGAGGAAATAATCTATATGAAACATTGTCCTGTTTATGTTTTCACTCTGTTGCTCTCTGCAGTAAATGAAGAACATTAAACAGATATCAGACTTGTCCCTCGAGCCATAACATTCTCTGGGGACATGGTTGCTGGGAGGGTACTAAGTGACACTGTCTTCTGTTACAGTATGTTAAATGACTCCATCCTGACTTGAAACAGATAATGAAGCCCCCTCAGGACCTGTCTTAGAACCAGCGAATAACACAGACCCTGGTCTCATTAGAGTCTGTTATTCATTCTGTAAATAATGTGTGAAGATCCAGTAATGGATATATAGTATTTTCATAAAGTTTGTAGATAAGTTTCATGTTTAAAAATCATGCAATGCCCCTTTAAAATAGTTTAATTACAGGTAATGAAATGACGGCTTCATTTTCTTGTTCACAAATACAAATGCCTGGAATAGAATGAAAGTAGCTTTTACCAGTTGATATGACAATTTAGTATGGCTTGATTATTCATTCATGAATAGATACACTGTAGATATTTCAGAATCAGATGTGATGCTTTAAACACAGAGAAGGGGGCTATGACACATGGGCCAAATCCGTCTCCATGCTTGTTTTTTAAATAAAGGTTTATTCCAATACTCTATGATTCTGCTGTACCTTACCTCTGGCTACTATTGCTCCCTAGCCAGGGCTAAATAGTTAACACACAAAGAATCTACAAGGCCTGCAAAGCTCTTCTAGTAAAGTAAGCTGATGCATGTTGTATTCAGTCACTTCATATCAGTTAGAAAAACTCAAATGCTCTCAAGGCCATGCTCGAGGAATGGCGATAAATGTTTTATGCTGGTCACATGTTCAGAGGGATTCAAAGAGTTACAAACAAAAAGTATGAACAACCTGAAGAGATTGTGCAAAGAAGCTGCTCCAGTGGATTTTGCCAAAGGGAGACACGAGATGCTGTGTGTTGCTTTTTCCTAATTTAGAAAAAAAATAAACAAAAAACTACAAAACATATTTCTGATACTTCTTACACTTTAACCAAGGTTTCAAGTTTTGTGTCCTTTTAGAATCAACCAAAGAGGCCTGATCACTATTACCATGCCTCCACTTTCACCCTAGACACTAAGGAAATACTATTATGAAATGATAGATAATAATTGACTTGAGAATGAGCGCAGCTGATTCTGGTTCTACAGTGGTTTTCTTCTTTCTTTCTTTTTTTTTGTCTCTAGTCACAGGCCTCAGTGGACAGATTGGATCAGTGTATTGCATAGAATGATAGACAGCATGGAAGGAAAAAAAGCACCAGGCATATCCATCAACTTCAATGTAAACCTCATCACTTCCAAGGGGTTGATGTCTGAAGAGAGGGAGGGCACAGGCATGGGAATTCCTGCAGGAGGCTCAAAGAAAGAAGTAGGAGAAGAGCGGGAAAGAAATCCCATTTACCTGAGTTGCCAAATCACAGCAGATGGTGAGATCTAAAGGGAGATGAACATTGGAGGCTGGAAAGCAAGCAATTCATCCTGTCAGCCTTGATGGGCTGGTGAGGCTGAGAGATCAGTTGAAGAACTAGATAGAATCTGTAGGCAGCCGTGTTTGACAACAATCAAGCCTGCCCATCAGAGAGATGATGGAGAGGAAACCTGCCGAGAAGAGTGAGGTCCTTCGGTAATGGGAAGCGCTCCCTCAAACTGCTTGGAGTTGGACAGGCGTGAGTAATTGGAAGAAAATAGGTCATTGCTAAAAGCAGGGACTAATTGGCAGACAAATGAAACGATACTTTCTTCAGGTGGGTACAGAAAAGTCAGAGCGCCTTGGGTCAAGAGAGCATCACTAGGTAACTGGGTTGGTACCTCTGCATTCTAGTGCTCCAGATGTCATATGTGACAACCTGAAGTCCTGGCCCAGTAGTGGAGTTCAGGTGGACGATGCTGTAGGATGCCTTTGAGAAGCTGCCTCTTGCCACTAGATACTAGTCTCACCCTGTTCCTTTAGTCATTGGTTTCTTTTCTCATTTACTCTACAAATATTGGCTTTGCTAAGTTTCTTATGTGTCAGATACTATACTTAGTCTAGAAATGTCATGTTGAGCAAAACAGACCTTTTCCTGCTGGAGATCATATTACAACGGGGCAATGCTGGCTTAGAACTATGTGGTTTTCTTTACTTTCCTTTTTAATAAAAAGTAATCCTCATAATCATAGCTGTACCTATTTACAATATGGTACAAGGATTATTGAGGAAACTCATACAAGGTGTTCCACAAAGTCATTCCAAATTACTCTAACATTCATTTATTTCCAGGTGCTGTGGCATTAGCCTGCCAACAAATGGCTTTAATGTCACTTCTATATTTAAAGTCCTTTTTTTAACCTAAGTTTTTTTTTATTAATTATAACTAATTGAGAAAAGGTAATTGTTTGATAATATTTTTATCAGTTCTGTGAAAATTTTATATATGCATGCAATATATTTTGAATGTATTCACCTCACACCCTCCCCATAACTTCTCACAGGTCCACCCATGCCTTTTAACCCTTTCCTATTGTTTCATTGTTTTTAATAACCTACCTTGTCTAGTTTGGGTTCCTCATTCACACATGATGCATCCTTGAAGATAATTGATACTCCCTCCATGAGAAGCCATCAGCTAGGGGTGGGGCTTCATGAGGCCCTCCTACCTCCACACTGGAATGTGGATGGGCTTGAACTTGTGCAGGTGTTCTGCAAGCAACCGCAGCTGCTGTGGGTTCTTGAGTGCAGTAGTCCTGAACGACATGTCTAGAAGATGCTATCTCATTCTTGTCATCCATGGAATATGCTTTTACAGTTTCTCTGTCCCTCTTCCTCCGTGGTCCCTAAACTTTGTGGGGAAATGGGTATGATACAGGTGTCACATTTGTGGCTGAGCACTACATAGGCTCTTGTTCTCTATACTTTGGCCAGTTGTGATATTCTGAATTAATCACCATACATTGTACAATAAACCTCTAATTAGGACTGAGATTAGCACTAAGCTATGGGTATAGAGATATGAATTTAGAGAACAGTTGGATATGATGTCCTTTTGGCAAAATACTATTAGGCTCAACCCTGTGCTTAAGAGCTTACCAAAGTGGATGCTTGATAAGATTTACAGTATCAGGCATGTGTTTCTTCTTTTAGAGCAAGCCTTAAATTCTATTTCTTAAAAAAGAGGTTGGTTACCCCTAATACATTTTAGCCACTATTGCACCCATAAGCATGACTTGCCAAGCTAGTCATTAGCGAACCTCATAGAGCTCACAGCTGGGTAAAACTGTTGACTATGTTTTCCTCCCATAGTCTACATAGCTTCTAGTAATATGAAAGACAGCCAGCAGGGAGGAGCTGTCCTAATCTATACCAATGTGATTTCCACATGTCCTGTAAGAAAGTATGTGGTATCTTTAGCAATGGTGTCTTACCGCAATGTTCTGCTTCCAAACATGGCAAGAGATGGCATTCATTTTAGGGAGTCTATGGCATACCTCTGACAAGACACTCCAGGGGCAGTATTCCTTACCTAGAATTAAATATTTTATTTGGCATTCTATGGCTTCTGTGAGGGGTATTACTTACTGTGTAGAGTAACTTGTATATGAAAATGTATGTAGTAAGTGAAGATAGGTAGGTAGACAGACAGAGATTATAAAATAGTACATTTCTGTGTGGCTTTTCAAACCTCCTTGGTGTTAGTACATTTTACCTCACTCTCTCCTTTGCCTTCCTCCCCCATCCCTTCTCTATTTAATTATCCCTCTCAGTTATTTCCCTTGCCTTCAAATCACCTGTTCTGAGATTTTTTTTTAAAAAAACCTAGAACAGAAATCCATAGACTTTTTCTAAAAGATGCTAGTATTAAGCTGGGTGTGATGACACATTTTGGAGGTAGAGGCAGGAGAATCACAAGTTCAAAGCCAACCAGTGAGCTCATGGCTAACCCTGGCTTAAAAGAAGACTTTGGCAGTAAATACTTTAATCCATGTGGGTCACATAGTCTCTATCCCAGTTACCTGTGTCTGCCATCATAGTGCAAAAGGATTATCTGCTGTGTTTTGGAGCATCTGGAGGAGGAGACTGTCAAGTGAAAAATAGACAAAACCTGGCGTTAACTTGATGCTGGATACTATTTTAAATGTTCGCCATAAACTACCCAAGGAGTCTGTTTTCTGGCTGAAACATGACTAAGCTTTACTTTAATACTCTAAATACTAAAGAAGGTGCATTGTCTTCTGCAGGAAAACAGGAGAATTTCTCTTTACAGTACTCAAGATCATTTGCATTGTGCTTGGAGGAATGCAAAAGTTATGCTCTCTCCTTTACACACCAAGCTCCTGGACCATGGTCACCTGGCCTTAATGACTTTGGATCAAAAGGGGCCAGGGTAGTAATTCGCTCATGGCGGAATCTCAGTAAATATCTGCCTGGCTGGTTAATGACTCAGCTGGAGAGGCTAGATAATTAACTAAAAGGGAAGAGAGCTGGACAACTTAATTCTTTTTCAGAGTCCAGTTTCTTCGCCTTCCAGGGGGTTGTTTTAACTGCTCTGTTGATATAGAAGATTAGGGGTAAAGACGAAGTGACATTATAGGACTGAGTGCTAATCACTCACATTCTAGTCTATGTAACTTTGAGCTTTGAATAAAGCAGCATCATAATAATATCTACAACACAATATAGGGAGAATGATGGGAATCTTGTTAGCTTTTTAACAAGGCTTTCACACTGTACTCTGTAAGGGCCATTCCCATGTGATTAATCTGTGTTGATCTGTTTTTCTGGCAACTCATCAAGGTCCATTGGCACTTTCCTCTGAACTCTGTTATCCAGGTGAATAAAGGCAAAGTGTCTAAAAAGAGGTGTTAAATCCAGTATCACACAGCTGTATGAATTTCTGAGATGCTGAGATGAATTGTCTCATGATAGGTAGTGAATTAAGGAGAGACAGGCACTCATGCTTTATGGTTTCCTAAGAAAGACTGGGTAACCCAATAACAGCTATTATTCATAAAAGCAGATGCTGCTCTAAGTGATGTAAATATTTTCTCATTGAATCCCCATGCCAACTCAACAAGGTAGTAGTATTTTTGTACCCATTTTATAGATAAATAAATGGAGATCTGGGCTAGGCCTGTTAGTGTGTTTTTGCTCCCACAGCTAGGGAGAACACCAGAGCTGAGTCTCCTGACTCTTGGCCATACTCTGATACTCTGGAACACTCATGGAAGAGGCAGAGAGTCAATTTTGAGAAGTAAATCACATAGAGCTGTCGCTAAGAACTTCTGGTTTGTTTAGAGACTCTGGACGTACTTCATAAGTCATTTAGATGAGAACCAGAAGTTCCAACTGGTTTAGCAGAGCTGGTAATGTTGTGAGCTATTTGTAAGCCTGCATACCTTCCCATCTCAAAGGCCTGACCATGTTGGCCAATCTTGTTTCATTGAAAAAAACCTCAGGAATGAAGAGAGAAGCAAAAAACAGAGAAGAAATGGTTTACTGGTGAGATATTCATTCATTTGCCGCAAAATAAAGACAATTTCTATAGTGTCAGTTCCAACCTGACTCTGCCTTTTTATATATCTTCATCCAAAATGAATGGCATTCCTAATGCCTGCAGGTGACTTTTGAGCTGACATGCTTCCCAGGGCCTAGATCTACCTCAGGCAGACAGGAACACTTACACAGACACAGTAGTGCCATTAACTGCCTCCTGGCCCTTCCCTAATCTATGCTAATGTGGAACACTTTGAAGAGATAATTCTGCAGGCCTCTTGTACTTGTTATTTTTCTATTACTGTGATAAAACACCCGAGCAAGGCAATTTTAAAAGAAAGGGTTTATTTGGGCTTATACTTCCAGCAGAAGGGTCTGCCATGGTTGTGAAACATGGCAACCAGCAGCAAGCTGGACAGGATGCTCAAGGCTCTCATCTTGAACCATGAACCACAAGCAGGAGGCAAGAGTGGGTGGGACAGGTACATGGCTCTGAAACTACAAAGCCCTCACCCATGGGACATACTTCCTTCAGCAAAGCTGCACCTCTTAAGGCTTCCCAAACACAGCTGCCAGTTGAGGGCAAAGTATCTGAACATGTTAGTGTAAGGAGAACATTCCCACTCACACCACCACAGCTCTTGAGATTCTCAACATCTTGTGAGTACAGGTGTTGAATATCCTTCAAGGGTGTTTGATGTGGAAATGTTTTTCTATATATCGTGAATCTTATTCTTTAAATAAAGGAACTGTTTTGGCCATGCCAGGCACCGTAGAAGAAGTAGGTGGGGAAATTGGAGTATAGGTAGGAGAAGGAAGGTAGAGTCAGAGACAGAGACAATCCAGGGGCCCATGAGGAAAGAAGTAACAAAACAGGTAAGCCAATGGGTTGAATTAAGATGAAAGATAGCAATATGCCTGAGACATATGCCAAGGAGGATGAAATTAATATAAATGTCTGAGTTTTGTTTGTTTGTTTAGTAAAAAACAGCCTTGGAAGGTACTCACAAAGAGCAGAGGGCTGGTTAACTGGCTGGCCAGTATAACAGAGATAATGTCTTCTCCTGGGATTCTACCTCTTTACGAAAGAGTTGGCTTCATTGAATGTAGGTTTCCTCAGCTGTAAGCATAACTGTGTTCATGAGCAACTTTGCATTAACCCCAGGGCCTTGAGAGGCAAACAGTACAGATGTGAATGAAAAGGTCATGCTGTTTGTTAGGTTGAGAGTAAGAAAGGCCTTTGTCTCTACCCCAGGAGGCTCATGTTTTTTGCTAGGCTAAGGGCTCAGCTTCCAGACAACATAAAATTCTCCTCAGTCTCCACAGTTCTTGGCAAAGCCCGACCAACCTGCCACTCAACTGTCTAAGTCTATCTAAATCTAAAGCAGTATTTAGTACAACCCAAA
This sequence comes from Sigmodon hispidus, assembly GCA_004025045.1. Taxonomy (NCBI): domain Eukaryota; kingdom Metazoa; phylum Chordata; class Mammalia; order Rodentia; family Cricetidae; genus Sigmodon; species Sigmodon hispidus. The sequence goes on along the minus strand of PVIH01010133.1, from coordinate 23,147 downwards.
CAGGAGACTTAGTTTTTAAATTTTATCTTTGTTTATTTTTAAGACTGATGATGGTTGGGGTACACAGCCCTCAGCAACTTTTACGAAAACCTCGTATTCTAACCCTTACCACCACTTGGAGGTCCTCAGAGTTTCTCTGTCTCCTATATCAAAACTAAACCTTTTCCACCACATGCCATTTCACCGTAGCCTGTTGGGACATTGACTTTCATTGGCCAGATTGCACAATACCCACTGCTTGTCAAATTTGCAAAATGAGTTTGCACATATGTTAGAAGCCTCTGGCTGCTGATCCCTGGGTTCTCTGGGCCTTCCTCACACATACCTTACAATGATCCTTTTCTGGTGTTTGTTTTCTCTCTCACAGGATGTTAAGGTGAGTAGTCCCAAATACTCTGTTGGAAATAGAGGCCCTTGAATTCTTTACACAGGGTTATTTTTTTCCTCGTCATTCCAGCCCAGTTTTTGATACCGCAGACTCTCAAACACCTTGTAACTGATGATGTTGTCACCTGATGCTTCAAGACAACTGTTCTGTGTTTTGATTCTATATTTGGATGTAAACCCTCACTCCATGGGATAGAATTTCTTTTTAACAGCCCATATTCCCATGGCGTTTATACAAGCTTTCTCAGCTGGTTCAGTAGGACAGTTAATTAGTACAGTTACCTCAGCTGCGCCGACACTGGTGGATGATACCAATAAAAACCCAGAAATGTTTTGGAACGATAGGCTATGTGAACTGAAGCCAAAAGAGTCCTGCTGTCTCTTCCTCCTCTGTTCAAAGTCTGTTAAATTGTAGCTCGTCTTCAGTACTACAGATAACACCAGTGATTAGAAACAACATGAACCCTACAAAACAACACTGGTATTATAGCAAGCCAGATAAGAGATAATCACTAGCCATCAAGAAAACTTCACTTCCAATGAGACGCTATAGAGCGGTATGGTTTGGAAAGCACAAAATAATGTTCTTTTTATCTTGCCTCCAGTTCCACATATGGCAATCCTGCTGAGCCCTCTGACCAGGCAAAGTTGAGAGACTCGTTACAATGAGTTTATTAGCTGCAATGGGACCCTGTTCCATTTAATTTGTGCCACGAGGTTGCTGAAAGTAAATCATTAACATGGTAGACAGTTACAAACGAAATAGGAAAGGATGGGGAAGATGTCTCCATACTCTACCAGAAGAAGTCCAATAATAGCATTTCACCCGCTTAAATTTTAAAAGCATGTGGCAAGGTATCTGCTATGCTTTCTTAATTAAAAGAAAATGTCTTTAAAAATATTTTCAGAGGAAAGTAAGAACGTAATGTTTTTAATACTGGGGGGGGGATCTTTTGAGATGAAGCTTCTAGAGACCAGCGCTGTTTAAGGGAGTAGCAAGTACTGCTAGACCCACAGTTGGATTTTCATGATTGTTTGGCTTCTTTGCATTTCACAGGAGACCAGCAACTTTCTCCAGAGGCACTGATTGCAGCATGCATACTTGGTATAATGATACTGCTCACTCAATAGGGCTTCCTTATTAATGTTGCATATTAATTGCACAGAATAATGGGTTGTATTATGACATGCTCTTTATGTGCATGCAATGTACTTTGATCATATGCACTCCAATAGGGGTCTTTTTGGTGAACGGTGATTAACCATATGAGACACAGGCTTTCTAAAGTGACATATCTTGAGAAGATCAATACAGTAATCCAAGAAATAAGACACACATAAGAAAAAAAAAAGAATGAAGCACCAAAATGGTTAAGTTGAGAGAGAGAGAGAGAGAGAGAGAGAGAGAGAGAGAGAGAGAGAGAGCAAAGCAAAGCCACATCAGAAACCTGAGAACAGAGGGGACTCAGCTGATGACACTAAGAACAGAAACTGTGTAATCTTGGGTTGGCTATTTACACTCTAACAGGAGAGCTGAGCTGCAGTCACTGGGCTGAGTAGCTCCCGAGGGATCAGGTCATTGCCTGTGTAGTGTGCTTGGATGTTTGTGATTGTGAATCATTCTTCCATGGGGCTTCCTACACTGTTTTTTTTTTCTTTTATTCCTTTTTTCTCTCACATATTAACACAACAGAATTTTATAAACTCTAGCACTTGGTTATGACACCACTCTGTGTCAATCAAGAGTAGCCTGTGAAGACACATCTGGATCTTTCCAATCATATTCAATCTTGGGTCTATTGTGACTATTCCTTTTTGGAAATTTTTACATAATCTCAGAAGCTAAAAAACATTGATCCTTACTTCCAGATAAAAGAAGACAAATATTATATGTAATTGAATAGTAGTCTAACAATAAAACCTTATTTTTTGATGATTCCCACTCCCAGTTAGAAATTTATGACCATATATACATATTTTGAGACAGATTTTTTTTCCTGATATAATTGAAGTATTTCTGGAAAATTTTCCAATTTAGCCAAGTCTGAGCAAGCATACCTACCGCTCTTCCAGCTTGGCACATGTAAGCATAAGCAAGTCTGTTCAAAGTTGTTACTACAAGGTCTTATATGTCAGATTCAGAAACTACCTCCATCTTGAAGGAAACACAGTTCAATTGCTGGGGAATAATGTTACCTCCATTCTGTTTAGTTTCTCTATATGACAAAAAGAAATAAAAGCAGTATTTTGAGCTGAGAAAACTTTGATGATTTTAAAAGACATGTGTATGAGTTATGGAGGGGGAAGGCAAGGTCCTGGTAAATACATGTGCATATGGGATCAATTTGTATTTTCCAGGCTGAATGGAAATTTCACAGAACCTGTGAGCCCTGAGAACTATAAAGATATTTTAATGACCCTGCAAACCTTTACCTATCCCAGCTTCTCAGTCAATTATAATTTGCGTTCACAGAATATCCAAAATGTTGTTTCTCTTTCAAAGTATAACAGTATTTTTCAACTTATTGGTATTTCAATACCCAATAAACTACTTAAAATTTTAAACTAAAAAGTTGTATTAATGGTCATGGTCCATCTGGACATGGGAGTTCATTCCTGTAATCTCAACGTTTAGAAGCTGAGGGTAAAAACATTGCTTCAAGTTCAAGCCCTAGCCATGGCTACATAATAAAGACTCAGAGAGAGAGAGAGAGAGAGAGAGAGAGAGAGAGAGAGAGAGAGAGAGAGAGAGAGAGAAAAGGAAAGTACTAAACTCTTGTTTTGCTTTAAAAATATTGTTTGGTAAGTCTCAATCCAATGCCTATGCAGCCCAGGTACTAGGCTCTGTGTCTTATCAAGCAAAACTTGAACTAGAAGAAAACCTAGCTGTCCAAGCACAATTTGTTTGTAGGTATTAGTTGTTAATCTTTCAGTGAAGAAATGACTTCTCCAGTTGTCGCACACAACCTTGCTAGCAAGGAAGACACAACACTGGATCCTTCTCTCTGCAGCTTTATTCGGGCCTTTTGGAAATCTTCTTATCATTCACTCACTCACTCTCCCTCTGGGCCTCCAATCCCGGTAAGCCACGTGTACATTGCCCATAGGTCCTAGGACGCGCCACCATCCTCGCCTACAGCCAATAAGGAGTTGTTTACTCCCAAGAGCACTCACCATCGGGAAGGTGGAAGGCGGAAACCAGGGCCACCTTTAGGGCACGGTACAATGCAGCTCTCTGTAACAGTGTGTAGGAGAGTCAGTGCAAAAATGATCCTGCAACCATGTCTGATCTTCTGCATTTTAGGTTTTGCCATCTCTGTGACAATAATCACACATCACTGACATATTAGTGACTCAGGGCTTGGGAAAAAATGGTTGACTTATATGGCTGGGAAATGTAATAGTACATATAGCATCCAGGGATTCTTTGCTAGACAAAGGGCACTATGAAAACTTTGTTGCAGCGACTCATGGTCAAGACATCTTGCCATCTAAACAAAGAGCTAGAATTAATGGCTTAAAATGGCAGGGGCATTCCTAATCCATCAGAGGCCACATCCCATATGCAAGGTCTGTCTGGAGACAAGCATCAGGCAATTATTCATTGAGTTTTACTTTAGAACATCATTGAAATTGAAGTGGCTTTGTACATTTTGGACTTATTTAAATTTAGGAAGTTGCCATAAATATTTACATGCACAATGAAAGAGAGCAACATACAATTTTGAAGAATAGATTTTGGGCTTTGACACAGAGAAGTCTAGTCAATAATGCACACTTTGCAAGTTAGGCTCATCTGGGAAGAAAATATATACTCTTAAGAAAAATCAGATTTCCCAAGAAAGGTTAAAACATACAGCATTAAATTGTGGACTCTGGGGAAATATTTTGCTTATGGAAGCACACAGTTTCATATAGTTTTCTATGAGAAATGTCTGTTCAACAAATGTTGACTGAGTGAATCTCATGGCTCCAGAGTAATTACTTCCACTTTGGGACTGAGGGATACATTTCCTCCCATAGACCTAAACTGTTCTACAGTGTGACAGGTAATTTGGTCTCAAAGCAAACTGCAGACATGTCTGAAGGCTAGAAAGAAGAGAAGGCTAATTGGTCTGTTACTAAACCAGTGAGTACAGCTCCCTCCATCTAGGGCTATTGTGGACTGATGTCTCTCAGCATTGCAAAGATTTTGGCTCATGTGCATTTATTTATGTGTTTCTTTATTATTTTTCAAAGACACAAATCTAAGACCATTAGTTAAAATTATTGATTGTGACAGACATGGTAGCATAATTGCAGCCCTAGAAGTAGGTGGAACTCTGTGAGTTCGAAGTCAGTCAGGGTTATATAGTGAGGCCCCTTCTCAAACAAACCAAAACCCTGCCAATTGTGAAAAGGTATGAAAAATGTTGTTTTTGAGGGGACAGGGAGGTGAAAAAAGAACCTGTGTGTCCCACCCCAGAGCTCATTTGCTGTCTCTGGATGTTTTCTTTTTAAGCATATTTATTTATTCGTGTGCATGTGTGCAAAGAATAAGTCAGAAGACAGTTCTCTCTTTCCACCAATGAGGGTTTTGGCAATTGAACTCTGACTAACTTTATGTTCTTTATCCCCCCCACCCCCACCCCAAGTCTACTGTCCCTCTAGTCCCCTCACCCTGTGCTGCCTCAGACTCTTTCCTCTCCCTCATTCAGGCTAGCCTCCATCCTTCCATTTTCTCCTGTTAGCAGTCTGCCTGGGCTTCAGGTTACAGGAAGGCTGCAGCCCTGTAAATGGCCCGAAGGAAGGCTAAGGTCACACTTCATGTGCCTGGAAATTTAGCATTACAAATTAATCTACAGGAAACAATTGCTTGAATGTGGGCAGCAGTCCACACAGCTGTCTTCCATGGGCCACCGGGTGGTGTGCTGAGGGGTAGGGGTGTTCCAGAGCTTCCGTTTGCTTTACTGTTTCTTCTTTCACACACTGTTCACTTCTTTACAAGGGTTAAGCAAGATAATTGAATATGTTTATGGCATTATATTTCTAAGAGCCACATCCCTTTTCAGCTTGATGAAATTATCAGCTATTTAACAGCCCTTTGGGCTGTTTTGAGTGAAAAATTTTCATTTATGCCTTCATGCAAAAATGCCTACTGTAGAACTCTGTTAAATGCCCTCTGTAGAGGTCTGTCTGCTGGCGGGGATGGAGTGGTCAGAAAGCATCCCCCAGTGTGATGTATGAAAGGCCTGCTTCACAAGACACAGGCTACTTTTGACTTTCAGGAAGAGTTAAATCCTTTAATCCACCTCCCTCCATTTTTGAGAAAGTTTTGGTTCTGTGAAAAGACCTCAAATCTAATAATTATACCTTAAAAGAAACAATTGTTCATGCAGATTAATGAGCATGTTAAAGGTAGCTTTGGTTTATTCTATTTTATTATATATGACATACCAAAAATCTTTGGAAAGGGTGATAAAAAAATTAGTGATTTTATGCTAAATTAATTCTCTCCATGTTAATTATATATATATGTAATATTATGTTACATAACACATATGTACCATCCTTACTGAAGGGCAAGGACAGATGTAGGTTTAGCTAATTGGGTATGTATACAATTTTATTACACAGGTAATATTTTTAATAACTCTTACACAAATTTTTTTTGCCATACGTATTTTCATTGTTGGTGTTGATCTCCTTCTCATTCTCAATTTATCACATTTTAATTCTGTATGTGATGGTTTCAATGAGACTGAACCCCACAGACTCATATATTTGAATGGTTGTCTCCCAGTTGGTAGAACTATTTGAAAAGGATTGGGGGAGTGGCTTTCTTAGAGAAGTGTCATTGAGGGAGGGCTTTGAAGTCTCAAAAAGCCCAACCAATCCCAGTTAGTGCGCTCTCTCTCTCTCTCTCTCTCTCTCTCTCTCTCTCTCTCTCTCACACACACACACACACACACACACACACACACATAGTGTTGCTGTCTCAATAGGTGGACTCCTTACTTCTATGCCACACTTGTTTGCATCCCTTCATGCTCCCTACCATGACGGTCATCAACCCTAACCTCGAGAAGCCCCCCTAGTTAAATGCTTCCTTTCTTTGCTTTGAATATGGCATTTTGTCACAGCAATAGAAAAGTAACTAAAATACAATTAATAATGAAAAATTCTACCATGAAATAGAAAACACAGAACTAAATATTACAATTCTTGAGTAAAGAGTTTTAGCCTTGAGGAGTATGATATCTAATGTACAAAACAGTCAAGATTTATTCAACCAACGTGTATTGAGTTAATGCTAATGGCATGTACATAATGTTCCACCTTACAATATACAAGTAGACACAACTCTGCTTTTACCTGGAAGCATATGCTGAATAAGGTGTGCAGAGGTCAAAGCAACACAACTAAGCCATTAAAAAGCATCCAATCATCTGAGTGATGCAGGAGCTCTGGCAAGCAGAGGACTCAAGGGAACCTTCTGACATTACCCTGGGACCAGAGGAACCAGTATGACGTCAGTGCATGGGGATAAAGAAGAATATCTCATTTATAGCAAGAGCTAGCAAGGGGATGACAGTGTAATTGTCAAGGATACCATGAAAAGTTTCTGGGGGCTTATAGGTGTCTGAGACACCTGACAAATACAGTTGTGTGGGGAAAGGTGATGCTGAGACATCAAAAACTTTACCTTAGTTATGTATTTTTCATCCTAGAAGTATTAAGCAAAGAAAGAGAGGAGACTGGGCTTGGCATGGGCTTTTGAATCTTTTCAAAGACCACCCTCAGTGACATATCTCCTCCAACAAGGCTGTATCTCCAAAATCTTCCCAAATACTTCTACCAACTAGGGACCAAACATTCAAATATATAAGCCTAGGGGAAACATTGTCCTTCAAGCTCTATGTGCCCTATGGCAATTAGGAGATACATTCTAAACCTTTGGTGCCTTAAGTTTCTTCCAGAACCACTGGAGTTTCTCATCTCCTTTTCTACATTTTTTTCTCTCTTTTCCACTGGCCATTCCCTGCCCCTTTCCACAGCTTCCTGTGGACATTATCACCAGCCTGCTGGGAATGCTATTTTAATTTTCTTGGAGCTAGGGATGCTCTTATCTGGCTGAAGGTGAGGGGGCAGAATTTAGCTCAAGTTTGCTATCACCGAACATTTTCTTGTTTGTTTTGTTTTGAGCTTAGCTCTGAGCTTCTAAGCCACTCCATAAAAATTCTGACCCCTAATATAAAGAACATTAATATAAACAGAGGGGACAGTGCCTTTGTATCATTACACAGCTCTGATAGGAGATTAATAGCTCTGATCTTATTTTTTAATGGAAATAGTACCTTATTGGGCTCATTAGTTAAGCAGGCTTTAATAATCCACCCTTACCAAAGACTAGCACAGTTTTAGTTAGAAGTTCAAAGCTATGTTTCAAACCAGCAGCTATGCCATTGCAGAATTGCCCAACTTATCCTCAGCCACAAGTAAGGCTCACTCAGAATAGTCTTGCTTTTCCTGAACTGTTAGCTGTCGGATGACAAATTCACAACTATGCATTTCTTTCCATGGACAACTAACCTGTAGGTGCAGGAGTCCCTTCTATCTCGAAAGAACATAAACCATAACATGACGTTTAAACAGTATTTTTTATTTATAAAATTGACCTTTTGCTTGAACGGACATTTTTCCTCTTTATATTTGATGCATACACCCGGGAACACAATCAGAAAATTCCTATTGATTGTTCTGAAGCAATTTAGTTCTGGTCATGGCTGTACTGGATTTGCAATTATACTTGAGGAGAGGTGTTATTGACTGGGCCTGGTAATTACCACACTGACATCAGATTCAGCCAGAGGTGAAACTAACCTCTGTCTCCATGTTGGTGTTCATGTTATAAGTGCTTTGCACTAATTCTTCAAATATAGGGATGAAGAGCATGTTCTGTTTCATTGTAGGCATAGCAATTCTCTTCTTCATGACGTTGGTTTTCATTTGCATTTAAGCAGCTTTACATACTGGCTTGGGATAGATATATATTGAAGAAGTTAATTATTGATTCAAAAAGCAATCAATCAAACAAAACAAAAGCAAAAATAAACCCCAAAACTCATAACCACTGGGAGGGGGAAGAACAATTCACATTTTCAACCAAAAAAAAGGGTTTCTGCATGAGGCCTAAACAATCTTAGATTGTTCTTGCATCAAATATGATCTACTCAATAGCAAATAAGCTCTCAATAGCAGTCTGAATTTCTTATATTAAATATTTACATCTTGTCTCATAATAATGGCAATATGTTTATTCTGTGAAAGCGAACTGTTTGTATACACTAAATAGTACAATTGGGGGGTTTAGTGAGTCCTTTAGAACATATATGCAAAGGTTATATGAAACAAGCATTCTGTTTTACTTAATGCCATGTGTGAAGATTCAGAAAACTATTCTGGTGTAATAACCCACTGACACAATTGCAGATTAGCTTGGTTTAACTATAATCTAAAAAGTATGTACAGAGAAATTAGGTAGCAGTGAAAGATACACTGTTCAAACTTGGATATGAGTGACAAAAATCTATAGACATTTATTTAAAGGAATTATCAATTATGCATATTTATTTTTGTATGCCTCATAATATACTTACTTTACTTTGCTAAATGAAATTAAGACAATCAAGAAATTTTATCATCTTGGAATACTTGAAATAAATCTCTTCATGATTAGAACATGAACAATTTTCTACTCTATTTGTTTGAAAATGCAAGTACCTAAAATCAAAAAAAACTTTCATGTTATTAAATTATGTGTAGGTATGTGTGTCTGCATGTGAGTATATGCACATGAGTGCAGATGCCTGAGGAGACCAGAGGCCTTGGATCTCCTGGAGTTATAGATGGTTGCAAGCCACTTGATATGGGTTTTGGAGCTAAACCTGGGTTCCCCAGAAAAGTACAAATACTCTTAAGCTCTGAACCATCTCTTCCGCCCCATGTACCTATTATTTGGCAAGAAAGCATAGTGAGTTACTTCTGCTCATGTCCTTGAACTTGTAAACTTCAGCCCTTTCACGTTAGTCTCTGACTACATTTACACTCATGTTACTTGAAGCAGAAGATGGTTCATTTTACCATAGACTTTATTTAGACTATGGAAGAGAGCTGCTCTTTCATTGTCTCACAAAATACAATAATTCTAGGACTTATATAGCCTTGAAGATACCTTTCTGAACAGAATTCCTATTATTGTAGACTTGGTAGAATATTTCCACAGTGGGTCACAGGTTTGAGGAATCTTGTTCATGTGATGTTTCCAATTTAATCTGTGCAACCACAAAAATCACTGATAATAGAAATAGAACTATTATTAAAAGGGTAGCCTGAACATACAGAATTCTTCAAACTTGTAGGTCAAATAGACACTCAAGGAACCTTCACTGAGTGTCTTCTAATAATACTATATTTTAGGAGTTGGGATTTAAGGAGCTGGACAGTGGCAATGTTAGTTTCTACTATTTCAATGTGGCCCAGTTAATACAGGGAAGAGAAGCACACAGTCCTATAGAGGAAGGATATGTATCAATCTCTCCATGGTCATCTTATCAAGCATGCCTTGGTCTCCCATGATATTTAATGAAGAAGTATCAATGTTCTCCTATCCCCTGCCATCACCACCCAGGTGCCATGATGATGAGCAGAGACATCCAGACCCTTGACATGATGTCCTGAAGGGAAGGAGGCAGGGCAGTCTGTGTTCATGCTGCTATGCTCTGAAAGAGTTGGAAAGGGAGCAGAAGGACCCAACTCTGAATAATTTGGAAGAATGAAACTTTATCTAAACTATTCAGGTAATTTAGACAAAAGCAAACATTGGGCTTATGCAGGGAGAATATGAGATTCAGTTCCTCATCCTGCTTTTGCCAATAAGGTATAGATAAGCTCAAGAAGGTAACCAAGCACATCCTACTTAAGCTAATACCTTTTCAGAGACTGACTGCCATTTCCAAAGGGCCACACAGAAGGGCTGGACATGCAATATGTTATTTTTAAAAGAGGATTCTAAATTCCAGTTATTTGGAGGAATCACCTTTTTTTTAAGGTTTAAAAAAATTTGTGTGTATGAGTATTTTGCCTGTATTTATGCACCACTTGTGTGTTTGATGCCTGAGAAAGTCAGAAGAGGTCACTGGATTCTCTGGTGCTGGAATTACAGACAGTGAGCCGTCATGTGGTTGGTGGGAACCAAACTGTGGTCCTCTTATGAGCAAGTGCTCTTAACCACTGATCCTTCTCTCTAGCCCCAGATTTTTTTTTATATTTTTGCCCCTTTTATACTAAACAGTATCAAGCACCCAGGGATCCATCCAGAAAAGTCAGGGAGATTGAATTATTGATCCGTCACATTTACTCATGATGTGTTCTTTTGTTGTAGAATACTTCAGCTCCTCTTTGTCTGCAGATGAAATGCTTTTATATAACTTGTTAGCCAGAATTAGAAGTAAAAACAAAAGCTCAAATGGAATGAAAAGAAAACCAGCCAAGTGAACGAAAAAAAAATTCTAAAGTCAGAATAATAGAGTTGGGCAATCTTAAAGAAAAATAAAATTGACAAGAAACAATAATAAAAGCTCAGATGCATAATCCGTTTCTTTCTTCACTGAATCTTGATTTCTTACATGTGCAAAATTCATACTAGCACTGATGATGTACATAGCTATGACAGTACTTATATGGTTTTTGTTGTTTTAATGATATTTCAGCAAATAATACTATCCCTGATAATTGAAAGCATTAACTGTAAATCTGAAGTCCAAGAACAAAGAGAAATATAAACATGGAGACTGACCTAACAGTGGAACCAGGTTCCAGGGACAGGATTTCCCTTCTAGAATGAAGCAAACCAAGAATCCTTGGCTCCCTCTTTTACCTCATATTCATATTTCAAAAATGTCATACTTTATATTTTAAACTCATTGTTAATTGACTGTCTGAAACTATCTGACATCTTAATATGATCTTGCCGGAGTTTTAAGGAAGGATTAATCTTTACACATACAGAATTGAGTTAGAATGCATAATACAATGTAATGTGAGAGTGAACCAGACAAGCCTTTTCTTTACAGATTAGGTACCTAGAAATTTTTGGAGAACTTTGGGGAGGGACTACTGAATTTCCCTGTCAACATTTCTGCCCTCTCCTATCATGTGCACTGAGTGGGCAAGGCACTCTTTAGCATCAGGATGGCCATGTTCCTCTGTCTTATTCGGGCAACCCAGAACAGAAATGACCACCACATCACTGCCACTGTGGCTGCTGGCCATATTTCTTGCCTGAGATTAGGGACAGGCAGACCGAGGCAGACTGAACCGAACTGTTGCTCCTGCCATTAAAAACTCAACTAGGCAGAAAGCTAGGCATGGAGCCGTTGACAAAGATAAAGCAGAGAGCTCTCTGTGGCTTATCCTTAATTAGGTGTTGGCATTGGCTCTTGCCAAACAGGGAAAGAGTATGTGTGGCTGCACACTGAAGCACACAGACAACCCCAGCCACAGTGGGGGACAACACCCAGTGTTTCAAGCTGGCAGTGAAAGGGATTTAGATAAGCACTCGAGGTAACAAAAATCGAAAAAAGGAGGCTGAGAGCAATGGGAGCGATAGATGAATTGCATCTGAGTGCACCTTTATTATAGCTTATCAGTCTCCAGACAGCTCCAAACCAACCTTTCTGGTGCTTTTTTTGCCATGCTTTCCTGGATTAAAGGTCAAATTAACTCAAATGTATACGTACTGCCATGCTGTCTCAGTCTCCCTTGTTACCCAGCATCTCTCCAAGTACCTGAGGCATGAAGCTTCTACTCCTTGGAGGAAGCAGATGCCTCTCCTCTCAGAAAAGATTTTATGTCTTATTTAAAATAATTATCTCTCAGGAAGAGGTTACAAATAACACAATATTAAAAGGTCACCAAAATGCTGCTGGCAGAAATACACATATGGCTATTTGCCAGCTGTAATCACTCTTGCCCACCATCACGACTGTATTTTGTGGCCATTTGACATTCTCAAATAGCTACTATTCTGGCCTATTAGAGCACTGCCTATACGTGTTCTCAACATACACAAAAGCTGTGTGTTTTCATAATGTGTATAAGCACTTCTGACGGTAAGCTGTGCACATTTCAGCGAGCAGATGGTAGCTCTTATCACAGATAAAAGCACACATATATGTTTCTGTAACTACACTCTCAGAGGGAATGGATAAGAGAAGAATTCTCTCCACATCACAGCTTACATTACCCATCTACTTAGGCAGCAAACAGCATATGTTTTACTGCTTTGGGAAGGCGGTACTGAAGGGAAGATATGATTAAAATAAACTTAAAGATAACCTGATGAATAAGTAAAAAAGATGATGTGAACTGAAAAGTTGTTGAAGAGGATGGGGTACCCTACATTTAACATTCTTCTCCAAAGTTGTCTGAGAAAAATACAATATTTCTTACAAATCAGCTTCTATTTTTTTTAAAAAATAATTGTTTTAAAATATGTATAACTGAATCCCAAATTTTGCACATCCCTTGTAATAATTTGGATACTTTTATATGGAACTATCACGAGCTGTTTATCTGAAATCCAAAATAAAATTAGAATTATTTCTCTTTATATATATGTATATATCTGAATATATATGTATACATATATATGTACACACATATAGGTCACAAAATATTGTGACAGCAATTTTCATCTGTTGCTTTTAAAGTTTTTAACCAGTGCTCTCAGTATTTTGGGTGAAAAGAAAAGAAAAGATTCCAGGCATATCTATTTTGAAAGACTATGGTTCCACACTTCTTTCTGTGAATACAAAGCCACTATGAAGGAAGAGCATCTCTCTGAAACACGTATTCATTATGAGAGCAGCCGTGGAGAACTTGGGGCCCAGATCTTCTTGTATGGAGTTTTAGATCCTTGTTCAGGACTAACTGGGTGATTGTTTTACATTGGCTGTATAAACTTAGCTTTCTATTTCTTTTATGAATCTGGACTATTATTTTAGACTAAGATCTATTGGCCCTCATAAAAAGAGAGACAACATTAAGCACTCTACATGCACACATTTGCATGCCTCTGGTAAGGTTAATATTCCACGGGAAGGTTAAATGGAGTTCAGATCATTTCTTTTTATTTTTTTTGGCTTTGGCTTTTGTCTCATGGCTTCATGTCTCTCAGCAAAATAGAATAAAGATGTCTCTATTTTACACTGAGAGATTCAATTACTTTTTCAAATGCTGGGTAAACATCTGCAGATGAATGATTTTAACAAATGTATTTGGATTCTACAGGAACTTTTGGTGACACTTTTGTTTTCTCTCTTCAAGAACAGAGAATCGACTCTAGACTGCATTTTAAGCAGGGCTTCTGTGCCCTGCTCACCCCACCCCCACTCCCCATCTCCTGGCAGGCAGCCAACCAATCTCTGAAGCCCGGTGAATCTGATTCCATCTGCCGTGGCAGCACGATATATTGCACTTCAGGTCAAAAGCAGGGAGCCAGCAGTGTTAACATTACACTAATCTGTACAGACGTTTTCACTGGGCTAGATAGGCTAATGTTACATGGGCTTTCAAAGCTTCAAGGCTAAGGAGCAATGGCAATTGTCTGGGGAAGATGGAGGAGACAGTGGATTCCAGCTGGGGATATTTAAGATAGGCAAGATGAACGTAACTGGAGAAAGAAGAAAGAAATATCCTTTACAAGAGACAAGTCATTTGCTAGCTTGTTAAACATGTATTTCAAACATGGTATTGGATCACGTATTTAGCAATTATTACAAAATCTTATCCCCCCCCCCCGCCCCTTTTTTTTTTTCCTCCACTCAGGTCTTAAGCACAGACATTTGCATACATATTTACACATAGAGAGACAGAGAGATAGACAAGGAGAGAAACAAAGAGAATGCTTCAAAGCTTGCTATACAATCAATAAAGCTATAATTGCTATTAAAAGTAAGCTAGATAGAAATAAAGAGATAGCTTACTATACCCTGAGGGTTAGAAAAATCAGAATTCTCAACCCCTTGGAAGATTGCATTGAACAGAAGTGATCATGTGGCTAGCCTCCTAAACCCTGGGCTTCCTCCCCACCCTTCCCGGCAGCTTTGTTGTTCATAGAAAGCTTGCTGAGTTTTGAGAAGCACTATTGTATCATCAATTGTATTTCAAACATAACCAACCAAGGAGTTTATTGTAGAGCTTCTAAGAAAAATACAGGAAAGAAAACCACCCTGGAAGCAGATGAATGCACACAATGGAAAGTTAAGCCAAAGAAACTGTCTTTTTCATTTGCAGAGTTTCATTTGGGAGAGGAACAAAAGGAAGTTTAAGATTCATGCCTTTAGGCACATCGGAAACCATTAACAACTACATTTCAGGACACTGCAATGTATAAAAATTCAATTTAGGCTGCTTGACTTTCTTTTTATGCAGGAGAGAAAAAAATGTTTGGCTGGGAGTGAACTTGAAAAGTCTGCACAATTAAGAAGTATGCAGTTATGATTTTCCTGTAATGTGAAGGTATGCATAGCTGATACGGAAAAAAAAATGTGACAATAGATTTCCTTTAGACAGTCCTATACTGTCTTTATAATTTAAGAAGCAATAAAATCTATGCTTAATTTTAAGTTTATTTTTTATAAGTCAAAGCCAAGGGTTGTACATTGTGAAGTTTCTACTTCTCTTCCCTTTTTAAACAACTACAGAAGCTGTTTAGAAATCTGTATAACCATCAAGATATTCAATCTCAGAAAATAAGGAAAAAGTTGGCAAGCATTTTTATTGTACTGGTTTAACACAGCCTCTCTATATTCCTTGTCGTAAAAACTAGGTCATAAAAGGTACTAAAATTGCATAGACTAGAAGACTTCCCCCAGCCCTGTCGTTTTCTATAGCCTTCAACCTAAATGAAAATTCACAGAGTACAGAATAATGAATATGCATGAGTCTTCATGCATTGACATACATATGATTTCTCATCTACAAAGAACCGTCTGGAAGACTTGTTATCTGACCAGAAAAGCCTGTTCTAAGTTGAGATAAAGGAGACTGACTCCAATCCCTTCAGCCTTTGCAATTGCTTTATATTCTAATCACTGTGCTAAGCATCTGTCCCCGGCAGGCAGCCTGTTCAATCTAGCAGATAACAAATGCAGCGGATGGATGGTGGCTGGGCTGGCCTTTCCCCACGTGCACGTGAGGAGCAGTGTCCCATTCCTCTGATTACATGGGCAGCGGGAAAGCACTCTCAGAACTGTAATTGGCTTCGTTATGAAACATCTTCACCTGTTAGCCAAAGCTAAGTTGAATCACAGCAGAAATTATTAACAGTGGCTGTTTTCAAGCCAGCTTAATTTGAGCTGATGCTGCTGTTCCCTTAACACAGATGAATAGGTGTGCAGGACAAGACTCTAAGTAGAGATGACACCCCAATGAATATTTGCTCACAGTCCTGCTGTGGGAAGCTGGCTTGCACAACAACAGACAATTGTCAAAAGCTGAAGGGTGGGGGATGCTGGAGCTTTGAGCAGATCTACTCTGCAAGAATTTTCTCTGTGCTCATGAGTACTTCCTGGCTAATGGCAGCTTTTGACAGCTAAATCATTTTTTCAATTAGTTTCCACAAATGTTGGCAAAGACAAACTAATTTGGGAAGGAGGGGGGTTGCAGAATGGTTTGAGGAACATTGCTTCACTTACAATATGGCCACCCCTTCCCCCCCCTTTTTTTAGAGAGCCGAACAAGCATTAAAATTTAATGGTCTGCTTTCATTTTCTCTGCAGTATGCTTCAAGATGATTATAAATTACAGCATTCTGCTTACTTTTGATGGAATAAGTCATGTATCAGCATTTGATTTAGAAGCTTTGTGTGGTTGACATATGAAACACATCTTGAGGATGTGATTTATCACACAGCTCTTTTGTGCTTGTTTCAGAGGAAAACGGCAGCACAAGAGGCTAGGTCTGGAGACAGTGACAGCTGGCCTAGAACTGGGGGTGTGGCTATAGCTTCAGAGCATTGACTCCAAGTACCAGAATCATCTGGAAATACTGCTACTTTCTTAATAGTATTAGTATTAAATACGATCAGAGTCTGCTTTGTCCTTCCATGTCCATTGTTGTTTTCAAAGTCATCATTCTTCCTGGGCAAAAGATGGGCAGGACATTACTTGATAGAGAAATCACTTTCCCAAGATGAATGGGGGTATCACAAGGCAAGGCATTCTCCTCTAACTAGCTTGGGAAGTGGAAGTCTTGTATGGTTTCTGATACAATACAGTTGTCCCCCCCCCGGAAAGATTGAAAAGAAGGAATTTTTCCAGAATGTGTAGGATGGGACCAGAGGATATAACACTTCTGCCTGACTTTTTTTGGGAGTGGGGTGGGGTACGCTTTGTTTGCCCCTGAGTTTATATTCACTAGCCATCCATTTATTTTCCCCATTAGCTCTGACAGCAGTGACCAACCAATTGTATGTGAAATTGTATGGTTATTAAATAGTAAGGTCAAGCAATCAGTTGGGCTATGTTCGATTTCTCGGGTCTGACCAATAACTCAAAGAGAACCGCAGCGATCTCATATGCTAGTTCCTACTCATACTTCTTAGTGCAGGAGTAATTTGACAATACACTCCCCTTCTTTGCCCATCATTCTATTCCAGACGTGAGCCACCCATTCCTGTGGTA
The DNA here is from genome assembly GCA_004025045.1 of Sigmodon hispidus. Lineage (NCBI taxonomy): Eukaryota > Metazoa > Chordata > Mammalia > Rodentia > Cricetidae > Sigmodon > Sigmodon hispidus. The sequence goes on along the minus strand of PVIH01010133.1, from coordinate 6,032 downwards.
TTTTACTGTGTTTCTAATAGCTTACCAGTTGAATTATATAACCTCATCTGGATTGACATTTTCTTCTGACACTTGCGGCACTGCTTTCTAGTTGGATGTGCCCTTACTTTCTCCCTCTAGATTATGTTCTAAAGAAGAAGAAAATCCAACCTCTGGCAAAGAGTAAACTGAAGTCCTTCCTATAGTCTAGCAGTGGGATGGATTGATGCGTAGTTGTTGCAAAATGAAAATAATGTATTCTTTGTTTAGAAGTTATGATGCATTCCAAGCTACCCACAGCAGAGTAAAGAAAGCACCATCAGTCCTTAGCTGATGGAAATGACCTTGCTTACAAGGCCTGCTGTCTGAGTCCTGGCAAATTTTCTTCAAGCTCACCCTGAGCCCAGCCTCTCATCACTTACCAGACAGCCTTATTCTATATCCTGGACATATGCTCTGGGGTCTTTCTCCAGGATTCCATTGTATCAAGTGGAGGCAGTGCTCACACTTCCCAAGCTTGCCTCTCCATTTCTGAAGACACAAGTCAATGCTTAGCTTTAGAACGTTCCCCTCATCCCCTCCTGTTCCCTCTGTAGCACATCTGCTTTAATGGCTTTTATTGCCTCTCTGCTCTTTTCTTTTGAAAAGGTACCTCATCTGACTAGAAGATAGATGTATCAAGTGTAATAAGTAATGCATTATCAAAAATAATTTTATCTATATATTTTCACTAATATGGCTACTAAGACTTTGTAAGTTGCATGAATGGCATGGGTCATATTTCTCTTGGTTACTGATCCTAAATCTAGTAACAAAAAGAGAGATAAAAAATTTCCCAAGCTCTAATTGGCTCATTGTCCATTAGCCATAGTGTATTTATTATCATTGTATACTTGGTTTTTGTAATATTAATTATTAATGTAAATGACCAACTATCTTAACCAGACATATTTTCTCTAGCATGTACAATCTTTTTGAAAAGTGGGTATTTGTATTAAACTGAAAAGCATTACAAAATTTCTCTTCAAAACTGAGAAGCCTTTCCAAAGTTTTTGTTGTTTTATCTTTTGCTTATGAATTAGCTTTTACAGGAATTCATTTCCCAATTGGCTTTACAAGAGACATTTCAGGCAACAAAGGAAGCAAAGAAACCCTAGCATTATTCTGAATTTGTGGTAAATGGTTTGTAGTCCTGTGACTAGAGAGCTCAATTAATTTGTACTAAGAGGTAGATGTAATCTGTAGGTTCTTGCTACAGGCTTTTCTGTTTGGGAATGATGACTGGCCAATGCCCACACTTAAGACAGGAGAGGAATACATGTGTTTTTCTCTGTCTATTTTTGTGTAGACATCCTCCTTTTCTGCTATAGCCAGATTCTGGATATAATGGACCATTTCTTCTTGAAAAGCACTGAGCAAAGGCAACACAGAAATGAGATGATCTCAGGGCTACCAGGTAAAACTCAAATCAGGCACAAAGTAAGGATTGGCCAAAAGTTCCTGACCCAGGGTAAAAGAAGTGGGCAGACCTGTTAGAATGTGCCATAAGAGACACAAGTGTCCTTCAAAAACAGAACTCCATTCTTTGCAACGTGGGCCAAAGCCCTCTATTTCACTGCCATTCCATCCTCTGCACAAAGGACCTCAGAGTAACAGTGGACCATTTGTTCAGGAGCCTCAAGCACTTGTTCTATTGCAATGTGGGAGCTATTTCATCCTGCAAAGACTTTCCTGAAGTTGTGCACATGTTTGACAAATGACAGATAGCAATGTTACAAACCACAGTTCCCAAACCATGTCTTTCTTATAAGCTGTCTCCATTTACAATGTGAAAGAAAATATTTTGAATAGTCTTGTTATAGTGGCCTTAAACTTTTTTTTTTTTTCAGCTGTTCTGGTAGTTAACTCCTCACAAAGCCTCCTTAATTCTATTTTCCTATCTAAAGAGATAAAGAGAATAATGCATTAGTTTCTATATTAGTCAAAGTTCTCTAGAGTAACAAAACTTATAAAATAAACCTCCCTTCCTCTCATATATACAAAAATTTATTTGAAATATTATAATATACTAGAATATATTAATTCTAATATAGATTAGAATACATATGGTATTCTTCAGAATGACATTTAGGCTGTGGTCCAGCTAATCCAACAATGGCTGCCTATGGACAAATGGTCCAAGAATTCAGTAGATGTTCACTCTAAAAGGCTGAATGTCTCACTGGTCTTCAGTATATGCAGAAATCTCAAATTAGTAGGCTCTAATACTAATAAAAAATGGATTTCTTAGTGCAGGTGAAAGCAAACAGACAGGAGAACTTCCTTCTTCCATGTCCTATGTATACAGTGCCAGCAAACGGTCTGGTCCAAATTAAAAGTGGATCTTCTTCCCTCAAATACCTGGAATAAAGTTTTGTATCTCTACATCAGAGATCCATAGTAGAAGTGACTTGTCCCACTTCTAATGATTTAATTGAGAAAAAAAAAAAAACTCTTATAGGTTATTTGGGTTTTAATTAATCCCAGATGTAGTCAAGTTGACAGCCAACAGCAGTCAGCACAGTAGCTCATCACAATATCATTTTCCCAGTTATTTCTAAGAAGAAATAAAATCAGGAATTGGTCAGAAATCTTGTTCTCTTAAATTTTTCTATGTAGTATCAATATTTGACATATGAAACCAGAAGAAAACTAAAATGTGGGGAAAAAAACTGAATTAAAGATGACTAAATACTACAACTTGTTTCTTTGTAGCTGCTCCATGTCATAAAGAAGTAAACACTGTTCCTTTCTCACCCTGCTTTGTTTGGCTGCAAAAGTTGTTGGATCAGAGACTGCACTTTAGGGTGTGCATTTTTCTCCCTTGGGAGCAAGGTTCAGGGGCACAGGAGTTATGTGTACTGCAAACATGCTGCTTGGAATTATAGAAAAGGCAGGGAGACCAGGTTGATGTACTTACCACAAACAAAGATATGTTTAAATAAAACATAAATGGAAAATTGCCACCTGCAGTGGATGGTAGAAATTCCTGTCACCCTGGACCTCTAATCTAAGTTACTAATTGTACAAGTTCTTTAACAGAAAAAAAAGATACTTCCTTTTGTACTACATTTACATTTTATCTTTATAACTCATTGCAAGCTGAGAATCTTGCTTAAAATTTCTAAGGCAAGAGATTTGAGTTTATTGTATAAAAAATGCCATTCAAATTGAATTCAAGCTCAGTACATTAAGTTTTCAAACCAATGATCTTACTATCAACTTCATGCTTAAGAAATACCTTAATTTCAAGTCATAGCATGTTAGACCAAAATGAAAGCAGGGCAAAGGTATTTATTGGTCTGAGTAGCTCTAAAATATCTATGAGTTTCAGTAGCTGTTTAAAAACAGCTCATGAGATTGCCACAGAAGATCATCTCACACCAACCTTCAAAAGCTCACAGAACTGCTGCTTAGAGTCTATTTCTTCAAACTACTATTTTCCAGAAAAATTAATTGCCACTATGTGTTGTGGGCTGAGTCCATTCCGTGCAATTCATGTGTTGCAATCTTACCCAGAATATGACTGTATTGGAAAAAGGATCTTTAGAGAGGTAACTAAGTTAAAATGATGTTGCTTGGAAACATTCTAATCCAGTGAAACTGCTGTCTTTGTAAGGACAGGACTACAAGACCACAGAGGCTCATAGAAGTAAGACTCAGTGAAGACACATGGAGAAGGTCTACAAGATAACCAATCCAAACCAAAAAGAACCAAGCCCAGACCTACCTACATGTAGTTTTTAGAAAAATATAAGCATCTTGTGTCTAGCTGCCCCTTTCATAGGCTTTACCTGGAATTCATAGCAAAAGTTCCAGTGGTCACATTGACTAGACTTGCTTATGTCATGTGACACCCTACAACTTTGTGACTAAGTGCTGAATTCTTGGGTTGGCTTCTGGCGAGCTACAGTGAAATTCAGGAAAAGCAACATCCAAAGTAAGTCTATGGTAACAGATGCCACCTAAAAGTACCAATAGCCTGGCAGAGTGCACACACACACACACACACACACACACACACACACACACACACACACTGAATCTAACATGGTTCTGTTTAGTGTTCTCTCCGATGTGAAGATGATCAAAGAGAAATTGCCCTGCATCACTGAGGCATTTGTGGCCATAGCTTAGCTCCCCTGAGAGAAACTCTGCTTTGAAAAGTAGAAGTTCTCAAGGCGGGAATCACCCTCTGACAAAGCCTTTCTTTAATAATATTTTACTTCAGTCTGGTATTTAGGGACTTCCTTGAAGTTCCTAAGGGCCTAATTTCAGAACAGCAGTAAAACAAGACATAGCAATTTTGGTATCTACTCTGCTGCAAAAACCAGCTGTGAGGATTTTACTGAAGGTCTATGTGAAGGAATGAAGATCATATGTTGCCTGAATGACATTACAATCTAAAATACTATTTCTATAAGGTTAGTCTTCCCTAATAACCTATTAACTTGTTGAAGACAAGCTGTCACTACTTTCTTTCTGCCCATGCCTTTCTCCCCCATGACCTCTTTACACACAATCTGCTTCAGGTCTCATTCTCTTCTATTTAGAGCAGTGGTTCTCATCCTTCCCAGTGCTGCCACCTTTAATACAGTTCCTCATGACCCCCCAACCATAAAATTATTTTTGTTGCTACTTCATGTCTGTAATTTTGCTACTGTTATAAATTGTAATATAAATATCCGTGTTTTCTGATGGTCCTAGGTAATCCATTTGAAAGGGTCATTTGAGTCCACAAAGGAGTCATGACCCACAGGTTGAGAATCAATGATTTGGAGGTTCTTCTGGTAGACCCCTGTGTTCCTTCATACCTCTCCTCAGATGTTGACCACAGTGCTCTGAATTACTTTCTCATTTATTTCCATGCATGGTATTTATTGCCTAGTTCTTGGTCTTTCTTCACCTTCCATGCTGAGAGAACATTTGCGTTTTCTTTCATTCTTGATTAATTTTTTATCTCTTAAATGTTGCCTGTTGTATTAGGTTTCTGGCCTGGACTTTTGGGCCTAGAGCAGAGGTTTTATGGGAAGTCTGGCAGTCTAGGAGTCCAGGAGCCAGAAGTCTAGGAGTCTGGCAGTCCCACAAAAACACACAGATTAATTTCAGGCTGATTGACTTGGGGCCCAGGCATATAGCTTGCTAACTCTTTACTCTTAAACTAACCCATGATTCTTATCCTGTTCAGCCATGTGTCTCAGTACCTTTTATTAGAGCAGCTGTTCAGCTTCTTTCCTCTGCTTTTGCTGGGGACTCATCCATCCTGCTCTCTCTGGCATCTCTGTGGCTTCTCTGCTCTCCTCTGAGATATTCACAGAGTTTTCTTAGTCTGATAGGCCTGCCCACTCTTCCTGTCTGCCTTTAGCCAATCAGCAATTTTATTAAACCAGTAGGCAGGACAATTATTTACAAGGCAACATAATTTCACTACAGTTGGCTTTTGTTCCATGTTGCTGTGATAAGACTCACTGACCAAGGCAACCTGAGGGAGAAAGAGTCACTTGCCATTGGGGTGACAATCAATCACAGAGGGCAGTGGACACATTGTAGTCCCAGTGGCAGGGACCTTAGGAAGCTAGATACACTGAATCCATAACTAGCAGTAGATGTTAATGATCAATGCATGCTAGCGTTTTCCTTCTATAGTTTAGGTAGTCATGAATGCTTTGCTAGGAAATGAATCTCCCCACATCAGTTAACGTACCCATGATCACACCCCTAGGTATGTCTAGGCTTCCATCTATCAGGTAATTTTAGATTCTGTCAAACTGACAACATTACATACTCCTAAAAGACAAGTAGAAAATAAAAGTTTGTTTTTTTTTTTTTTTTTTCCTTTATTTTGTATTTATTAAAAAAAAAACACAGTAAAAAGAATTTAAAATGTGGAAGAGTTAACAATAACTATATAGAGGATAAGAATGATAAGCATGGCTTATCAAGGGTAGACATACAAATAAGATTGCTACACCTATATTTTCTTTGTGTTCATCTTTCCCTCTGAATTTTTTTTT
>PVIH01010132.1:49262-77750 GCA_004025045.1 Sigmodon hispidus | reverse complement strand
GAGAGAGAGAGAGAGAGAGAGAGAGAGAGAGAGAGAGAGAGAGAGAGAGAGAGAGAGAGAGAGAGAGAGGAGAGTGTATATGAGCAAAGGGAAAGGGATTATGAGGAGGAGACATACAGAGATGGCTGGCTGAAGCTCTGGGGAGCTCCATAGTTTCTGGGAAACTATCTGGAAAAGGAACTAAACCCTCCAAAGGTAGATAGATGACTGTCCATTGGCCTGGACAGTATGTGGAACTTCATAGAGTATGATCAGACTATGTTCCTGTGCATGAACTGGCATCTTGGAACCCATTTGTTACAGAGAAACACCTAACCCAGCCTTAGTACTGGAATGAGGGACTCAGACCTACCTCCAGTGGACATTCCAGATTGAACTGACCCACCTTGGGATCCTTACCCTCTTTGGGAAATGGATGGAGGGGATGGGAGTGGGAGGAAGCTGAGGGAGTACTGAGAGGGAGTGGGAGCATGGAAGGGCTGACAAGCAGTGATATACATGGATTAAAAAACCTTTTTAAATTAGAAAAAAAAAACTTATTGTAAATATCTGTGTTTTATCATGGTCATAGGTGACCTCTGTGAAAGCGTCATTGAACCTGACTAAAGGATTGTGACCCAAAGGTTGAGAACCATTGTTCTATAGGAAGCCCAGATCAGCCTATTTGTTCTTTTTTAGAGGTGATAATGTATATATTGGACTCCTAATGCTGCTATTTCTAAGCAGTCCTGAGGCTCTTCCCTAATCTGAAATGCCATTAACATCTTATGAAGCTACAGACTTCAAAAGCTCCCTAATTCAGCTCAGTTTATGCTAACTTGTATACATAATAAAATTCTAGAGAAAGAGTAACCCTCACTGTCTGGTAGACATTTTGGGGACTTCCACACTTTAAAACTCTCTTATAAACTCCAGATACTTTTGTGAACTAACTGAATCTCTTTACCAGGCATTGCTATTATTCCCAGAATCAATCCAAACTACAGGGTTTTTGTTTTTTGTTTTTTGTTTTTCTGATTAAAGGAACCTCATAAGCTATTTATCAGTATTCTGTGAAAAAAAAAAATATTTGAATCCTTCCAAAGTTTTCAAAAATGATTGCATTAAAAAAAATCTCATTCTGATTAAAATTGCTTTAGGCTTTTGAAAGGTATTTCACATTTGTACTGTCATGTTAGGAGGGCAATTTATTGGAGTACTGAAATACTAACAGCTGGAAATATGTACAAATGAATTTAAATGAGAATCTCAGGTGTTTTCAGCAGGGTGTTGGGATAAATGAGGAGATATAATCACTTCTTGCAGTATAATTATTAGTTACTTTTTATGGAGGTGTGAAGGAACGTATGATGCTTCATTTACCACAGCACTATTCAGTGGAGGAAAAGTCAGTTTATTTGCGTGAAAAGGCTTCATGTCCTTAGAAAGAAATTAAGTGACTGCTAATGTATCTTCAGTGTTCAACCTGTGAGGACAATTTCCATTTACTGATTTTCCTTTTTTTTGTTCTTTTTTTTAACTTTTTAAAAAAGAAAGTTCTTTTTTTTCCAATTCATTTTACATACCAATCACAGATCCCCCTCTCATCCCTCCTCCTGCCTTGGTTCCTCCCCCACACACCCATCCTCTCCTCCAAAATGTTAAGGTTTCACAGGGGGAGTCTGCAAAGCCTGGAACATTCAGTTGAGTCAGTCCATGCCTCTACTCCCTTCATCAAAAATATGTTTTGGAATTTACACTCTTGAAGACTTTTTACTTCTTTTATATATATAGTTTGTCTCTTTTTCATCAAAATGTAAAGCAAGATCTAGTTATTAAAATTCTAGCATTCCTTTAACTTAAAAATAGGTTTTGGGTCCTTATTCTCTGAGACCAAATAATGCTTCACATTGTGAAAATTGTTTTTCCAAAATTTCTAGTGTATTTGCATGCCTAGATTTCTTCCAGTGGAATAGAAGAGGAAGTTCACACTGAAATTTCTTATGTGTTTCTTGTACAGACTGTTGGAACTAATTCTTTGTAGCTTTGTATTTCCTCCATCCTGCTTCCTAAAACACAGATACTAGGGATAGCTCAGGCATTAAAGGCTTGGATCACAACCCTAAATATAATGTCTACTGACACAGATTGTATGGCTCAATCATGTCCTGGGATGTTGAGTCTCCGACATTTACTAGTGCTGCACCATGAATTTCTGGGCTTTTATTCAGAAACTAAATAAAACATTCTCATTAGTTAAGTACCTGTAGGTAAAGATGTTATCCTAATACCATCAGAATAATAGTACAATAAACTTTTAATATCCATTTGTCATATAAATTATTTATTAAATAAATCACAAACCATTTTCTAAAATGCTTCCCCTTAAAAACACCAAATAAAATGGTTAAAATATGAAATAGTTTATGTTTGGAAACATAAACAAAAAATTGGGTGAGAAATTAAAAAAAAGATATTTTACAGAAAGTTTAAGGATTTGTCTGTAGGGGGAAATATAGAGCTATTTAACCTTGAATATTCTCAGTAAGACTTTACAAAAGAACAAGAAAACCTCAGAGGTAGCTAAAGCAAAAACAAAAAAATCTATCTTCACAGAATCAGGTCACCTACAAACAGATGACAAAAGATTGAATTCTCAGTAATGACAAAAGAAACTATAAGACAATGACTAATGTCTTCAGTGTGCCAAGGAAATTTTCTCAACCTTAGATCCTTACAAATGGTAAGTCCTTCAAAGTTAAGCATAAAATAAAGATGAATCCTGTATTTGGAGAATTTGATACTATAAAAGTGATCCCAGAATGAAATTAACCAAATCAAAATTGTTTGCACCATAAAAAATAATATGAGCTAAATTAATGTTAAATTTATATATAAGACTAGTCCTCCATATTGCAAACGGAGTACCTCAATCTTAAAGCAAACCTTCATTTATCTTTCTATGGACCATATTGCCACAAGACATTGTCACCCCTTATGATCAAACAGTATTTGTGATATTCCTTCCTAAGAGCTAGGATAGGACATGCATAATTAAATAACTATTCCAGAAAGTCAAGATGCTCAGTCCTCAACCTGTGATCCATGACCTCTTTGGGGGCAGCATATCAGATAACCTGTATATCAGATATTAACATTATTATTTATAATCTTAAAAATTATAGTTATGAAGTAGCAATAAAATAATTATGTAATTGGTGGTCACCACAACATGAGAAAATGTTTTAAAGCATTGCAACATTCAGAAGGGTCCACTACTATGCAAATAATCTCTGATGCACTGATTTATTTGTTAAAGTAGATATATATGAGTCACTCTTTGAGTCCTTGGCACAAAATTACTTTGGAGGCAGACATTACTTTTAGATTTCCCCAGTGTTCTTGTCCAAAGTACCTTAGAATGTGACTATATTTGGATTTAAAACCTTTAAGAAAGAAACTGTTAAATAAGGTCACAAAGCTGACTAATATGTAGGGAATAAAGACTGCACTTTAGTGACAAGCACTAGGGATACTTAGTGGCCAAAGAAAAGTGCTCATTTTATGTGTCAAGTTGGGCACTATTGATAGATTAAACATGACAGAGTGTGCCACAGTAATACAATGAACAATTTGTAGATCCTTGAATGTAGATCTCCTCTCTTCTTTCTTTATTTGCTGTGGTATCTGGAGGGTATAATCTTATATGTTATCTGCCATTTATTTTTATTTATCTGCCATTTATGTTTCTTAATAATAATACAGATTCATTTCTACATTCTGTGTCCAGGTTATTTTCAACCTTTTTGGGCCCATGATCTTGTTCATTAGGCATTGTTGGCTGTTGATAGTTTTCTACTTTAAATTTCCAGGTTGAGGGGAGGTATCTGAATTGCAGGTTGCAGGAACCCAGTGTTTCCTATTTATTTGTAGCTCAATGCAAGCTGACTCAAGATACTTCTGAGAACACATCACTATGATGTTTGAATTAAATATATTTTAAAAATTTTCCTCTTTATTTACTGTATTTACATCATTTATCATCCCCCTTTCCTCTCTCCACCACTTACTATGTACTTCCTAACTTACTCCCTCTTAAATACATGACTTCTTTCTTTAAATTACTTTTACATATGTATATATAGATAAATAAATATAACCCTCTAAGTACATTTAATGCTGCTTCTATGCATATGGTTTCAGGTTTAACTACCTGGTATTGGATGACAAATTAGGGCAGTCACCTCTAGAGAGGACTATTTCCCCCTCTTTCTGTTGTCATTAGTAGCTACAGGTAACTAATGACGATGGCGGGTGAGTCCTGTGATAATTTGTTCATCCAGGTTGGCTAGCCATATGTTGTCATCATATGGGCAGGTCTTATCTTGCTAGCCATTGTGTTGAAATTTCCTTAGAAGCTTCCACTCATATGCAGAGAAAATGACCTCATATCAGATGGTCTGGTACTCAGGCTCTTAAATTTTTTCCACCCCTTCTTTGATGATGTTCCCTGAAACGTAGATGCTGGGGTTGTATTGTAGATGCATCAATTGGGGCTGTGTACCTCATATTCAGTCATTCTGTGTATTTATTTATTATGGTCTGAAACATACATTTATTTTCATGATAGATTTTGCTAATGAACTATTGTAGGCGGCATATGAAGTGGAGAGCATTGTTTCTTATTAAGTTACCATTCTCATCAAAATTTGTTCTGTGGTTTACTCAGCATTTCTACTATCCTATTAATGTATTAAGTACTTTCATAAAGGTTATCATTTTATTTGAAATGAGCTAGAAAATATATAATATATCATAAACAAGCAGTTCTGTTGGAGCTTATAATAGAGTCATAAACTTTTATTAAAAATTAGTATTTGTATAAATACATAATGATGGAATCTCAGTCACACAAGTTAACACTCATACTTAAATGAGGAGAAGAGGGGTTCCTATGACTAGGGTACCATGCTAGTCAGTAGAATGACAGTCTAAAGGTGATGGGAAAGGAGAGATTATTGCTGTAATTGTAGAAACTAGAAGGGACATATATATGGGTTAGTGGAGTCAGAGTCAAATTTTCATTTTTAGGTAGGGTCTCTCTCTCTCTCTCTCTCTCTCTCTCTCTCTCTCTCTCTCTCTCTCTCTCTCTCGTTTCAAGAGTAGTAGATGGTATGAATAAAAGCAGGTGTGTTTTTATAAATTTTGCATTTAAAAATCATTCCTTTGGTTTCAGATGGGGAAGAAGTTATGCTCATAGGATTCTCTCTCATATCATTATAGTAGATTCATAAATCAATCCCATACATTACATTGCTTGCACATATCTTCATCAGATAGGCATTTCATTAGAGAAATGAAAATTTAAATTGATACAATTTTTAAATAGAAACTTTAAAAAATTGGGCTGGAAAATATTTGGCATTACAAACTATGACAAATCAATTTTTCCTACACATCAACTATTATTTTTCTCCTTTTCATTTTTAGTTGATTTCTCAATCTTGTTTAGAAAATAATGTAACCATGATCTCAGAGTTAGACTGTCTAAGAGCAAGAACCAAATTTTAGTTTGAATACTTCGTATAATAACTTCTGAAAAAACTTCAAAACTTTTGATAGAAAAAAACTGTGTGAAGCATGTTTTTGTTTCTTTTAAGGGAACACAATAAGTCTTAGAAATAATAAGAGCTGTACACATTCCTTCAGCAAGATGAAAAGAATTGAAAAATGCTCACACCAGTATTGCTTACCTTTTTGAAATGATCGCTTCATCTATTGAGGTGGACTAAACTACAACCTAGGTCACCCAATTGTTGCTCTCTTTTCAAGAGTAAGTAATTTCTTAGAATTATTCTAAATGTAACCTCCATGGAAACAATGAACATGCTGCATCCACCCAGAGGAATAACTAGAACTGACACAAAAATTAAGCCAACTATTCATGGCTAAAACCCAGGAAAAAACAACTCCTCAGAACAATTCACCTCCACAAAGTCATACTCATTAACCACTAACTGGGTCCTCTCCTTGTGGGTCAGAAAGTTTGTCCTAAATATGAATGGGAGGAAGTCTCTGTACTTTTATACTTGATTTTAGCCAAAAAATCAAGAAGTAATTCTTTGGTAATTTTATAGTTTTATAAATGTATACCAATTTCTCTACATATCCTTTTACCTATAGCTCATTTGTTGAAATTAATGGAATTTCAATTTTATAGTGTTAAAAGAAAAATGGGGTAACATGAAACTTTTCTAATTTTTGAATATTGTTTTCAAAAAAAAGGAAAAATAATCTTTTATTCATTTTGATGTGATGGCCTGAACTATAAAGTTCACTGAAATCTACTATATTTATATAATAGCAAAATACATGGTAAAATGTGAAATATAGTCAATGTATTTTCACTGTATCAAATATGGTTTCTATAGTTGTGAAGAGAAACCATGACCACAGCAACTCTCAAAAAGAAAATTTGGGTGCGGGCTTAGAGTTTCAGATGTTTATTTCATTATCATCATGGAGGGAGCAATGACAGCTGACAGTAGGGTAGCCTCCAGGCAGACTTGGTGCTGGTGAATCTACATATTGATCCAAAGGAAACAGGAAGTGAACTGTCTCACAAGGAGTGGCTTGAGTAAATCTGAGATCAAAACCCCTCCCCCACAGTGACATACTTCCTTCACAAGACCACACCTACGCCAACCAGTTCACACATCTTAATAACTCCCTTTGGCATTAATTTTCCTTCAAATTACCACATCACCTAAGGTTTAACTTGAGAGTATTTGGTAAAATATTGTTAGTGTTTATTATATTTTCTGGGCAGGTGTTTCCAAGTATTTGTTCAATGCGTGTATTTTGGGATACTTGTAGATTTTTTTTGTTTGGTGGACACTGAAAAGACAGGCTCACCAAATCTACTGTAGTCCTAACTCTTCAAGGTACTATGCATAAGCAAAGGAACATGTCTTGGAATAGCTTATCACATTAAGTTTACTATAGCTTTACAACTTAGACTCATAACTATATCAAAAATAGTTGTTTATAGCTGGAGATCGAAATCTACTGCTCATCAAATGCATGTAAAAGATGCCGGAGAAACTGTTTAGAACAAAAAAGTAAATTATTTTAGCCCTAAGAAGTGATTATGTTGATATTTCATGTTGACCTATTTAATAAATGAAACTTAAACTTTCCCATCTTTGAGTTTCCAATAACCTGGAGACTTCTTCAATCCAAGGCAGGCTTTACTACCAGCTACTCCATCATGTCTTCTATGCATAACAGTGTACATGGGAAACCATTTTTACCTGCACTCCATAAAGCTATGATTGTTTTATACTTTACTGAATTGTTGTATCTTTTTTGGAGGGGTAGTTGGGTTAGGGTTATTAGTCTCCTCATCTCTGGTAGCCTCTGGAAAGTAGATCCGATACAAAGTTTAGAAATGGTGTGATTTTGGCAAAGTAAAGCCATTCACTTCATTTAGAGCTATATGTAGTCCTTATTAAGCTATTATAAATAGAACACCATCCATCTTAAATAAAATATAAGACAAAAAAGTTCTTAAATGTTTTGAACCACAGAACTTTTTATTTGGCCATTTACATGAAAAAACCCATCTTTTTTATAATATTTTTTCCCTAGACTTGGATCTCTGGTGTAGGTAAATTTTTGTCACATTTGCTAAAGCTTTCTCCTGCATTTTCTTTCTATGTTTATGAATTAGTTCTTATGGTTATATCTTTAGTTTCATTCTATTTTGAGCATTAGATAAAGATATTTTATGTGTAACTATCATCAATAGGAATAATAATTTAATTTATATGACATTACAAATTTGCTAATAAAGAGAACTGCAAATTAATTTTAAATATTAATTTTTATTCTTTTACTTCTCGAGTATTTAATTACTAATCATTTGCTTGCATTTGCTGTATGTGTGTGTTTGTGTGTGTGGTTGTGCATGTCATGTCATCATGCAATTTGCAATAGGATGTGGAATACTAACAATTTATATTAAAAATGTTTTTGTTACCTCCCATAATTTTATAATAACAAAGCTAAATTACAGTGAATATTTATAAAAATATTAAAGTTATAGTGATGAGTACTGATTGAGTATAACAGGCTATCAAAATATACCTATATGTTAATGAGTCAGGCCATTTTTTAAATATATGAGGCTTCCTAAATCCTAACTCCCTAACTAACTCCTCATTTTTGGTTCTCAGCTGGGTGTTGCTGCGGCACTCCCAGGGACTTGCTCATTTCTACTAAGAACAGTTGTTTAAAGGAGAGACGTTATAATTTTTAAAAATTTCCTTAGAAAATAGTGTTTTATGATTAATCTATTAAAAGCTAAAAAAGTGCACAATGGCCTGAGAGTAACTGAGAATAAGTGATAAATACTTCACTGTAAATAAAATATTATACCACTCCCTATATGGCTCCAGGAACAGTGCAGAAGGGAAAACTGCAAGAATGCAAGTCAGATGATAAAGTAGAACTATGGAGTGCCATCTGCTGTGTAAAATAGCTATTGCACTTATGAACTGAGTAGCTGAAGAAGTCTCTACTGGGTCTACTCAAAATATTTAACAGGAAGGGAAGAGGGGCTCAGAAATTCTACCCCTGACTGCCTCACTATTTGCTTATAAGTTATGGTAGAGGGAGATGGGTCATGGTCATCCATCATTTTCCCTCCGATGACCCCACCAAGTTCCAGTGGATAGTTAAAATTCAGTAGCCATATGAATAAACTAAATGTTTTTCACAATTATGAATCCATGCAAAGACTGGAGAGTACAGGGGTACTTATGCACAGGAGGGAGAGTTTTGAGAAAGGATCAGGGAAAGTGACCAGAATCCATCATATACAGGTATCAAATTGTCAGGGAAAAACATAAAGTAAATAAAACAAAAAAAATATCTGCCTAAAAATCACAAATACAAATTTTGATCTTATAGAAAAGAAAACCATGGTATTTTTACACTTTACTGTTTCTCCACTACCCCCATTATTTTTTGATGTGTGTACATTTCATATGTAAATGTGGATGTGTTGGATAATGTGTCTGAGGCTGATGTCTCCATTACTCACCACATTTATATTTTGAGAAAGGGTCTTGTGCCAAATCTGAAGCTAATGGATTTGCCTAGATTGACTCATACATAAACTTCATAGGTCTTCCTGTGCTGCTGCCAGCCAAGGCTAAATTTACAGGTACAAAGCATCATGTCATCATGTCTGCTTTGTATATAGATTCTAAGGCTGCATACTTGGACTGGCATGTCAAGCACTTTACTGAAAAACCATCCCCTTATCCTTTTAATACTGTATCTTATATTACCTTATAGTTCATTTAAAATTAACATTTGCACAATTTTTGGTTGTGAGCTATACATCTTGAAAAAAGCTCATATTCCTCTGTAAGATATACATGGATTTTCTTGTTTTATAATTTCAAGGATATAATAGAAGGTAAGAGGACATATAGAAAACTAAAAATATTATGGCATCTATTTTTGTTGTTACTGTATTATTTTGTGGAGGTTTTATTTTGTTCTCTTCTGTTTTAAAAGGACCTCTATATCTAAAGCTGGCTTGGAACTAAAATTGTAGCATTGGCATGCATTGAATGTAATCTTGCTGCCATCTTGCAAAATGCAAGGCTCAAGAGACATGACACCTGGACAGTATTTCACTCTTCAAATGAAGATTAAATATATGAGAAGCACAGTAAAATCTATAAAACTGCTTTTGTAAAAAAACAAAAACAAAAAAATTACCTAAACATTTTTTGAAAGTTTTACTTTTTGCATTATGTTGCCACCTAATGGTCACAACTGGTAAGGAAAACAAAAATAATGTACATTGCCTGGAATTTGCCTTATTTGGGAGAATTTCCTGTGATGCATGTTTGAGCAAAAGACAACTGAAAAAAATTACTGGTACAGAAAGCAAAGAAAGAAGAAATTGCTGATAAGTGGCAGATGGTCTTCTTGGTGTCTGTTATTGAGGCCATATATTTCATTAATGACATCTAACAACTACTTAAGAGTCCTTTTACAAATAAAGTGTGCATTAACTGAAAAGTAAAGAAGCAATTAAGTCTCTTTAAGAGATGAGATGTTATGCTACATGATAAGGTATTTTGGACAATATTGTGATGCACAGGAAAAACTCAAGTGCAGATAAATGGGATTGCATTAATCTTAAACTGCTACACTTGAACAAAAATGATCACCAGGGTGCACAGACAACTTAGAAAACAAAAAAATTTTAAAAAATTACAAACTAAGCATCTAAGAAGGCCCTAATGTACAGAATGTCTGAAGATATAAATTAATGACACAATAACAAAAGCAAAGCAAAAAGACTAAATTTACTAATGAAAATTGGCAATAGGTCTGGTTACCTCAATCCGAATGATTATTTCCAGCTTCATTAATTTACTTAACCAGTTTACAATTTAATTCATATTTATAGCTGAATGAAATTTCATTGCACAGCCTGGAGAGATTGCTCAGCACTTAAGAACACATGATGCTTTTTCAGATTTTCAGCTCTTGGTCAGATGTAGGGTTGGTGAAACTATTTTCCCATTCTGTAGGCTGTCATTTTGTCTTATTGACTCTGTCCTGTGCCTTATAGAAGTTTCTCCATTTCATGAGGTCCCATTTATTAATTGCTGTTCTCAGTGTCTGTGCTACTGGTGTTATATTTAGAAAGAGGTCTCCTGTGCCAATGCATTCAAGGCTATTCTCCACATTCTCTTTTATCAGATCAGTGTAACTAGGATTATTTTGAGGTTGCTGATCCGCTTGGACTTGCATTTTGTGCAGGGGATAGACATTTGCATTTTCTACATGCTGTCATCCAGTTATGCCAGCACCATTTGTTGAAGATGCTTTCTCTTCTCTATTGAATATGTTTTTGGTTCTTTGTCAAAAATTAGGTGTTCATAGATGTGTGGATTATTATCAGGGTCTTTAATTGGATTCCAATTATCCACTTATCTGGTTTTTATGCCAATACCAAGCTATTTTTATTAATGTAGCTCTGTAGTATAGCTTAAAGTCAGAGATGGTGATACATCCAGAAGTTCTGGTGCTAGGGAAATACCCAAGAACCCACAAAGATGATTCCAGCTAAGACTCCAAGCAATAGTGGAGAAGGTGCCTAAACTGACATTTCCTTAAAATGAAATGATCATTATAGATTCTTCATTCAGGAACTGATAGAAGCAGAAACAGACATCCACATCTAAGGACTTGGTTGTGCTCCCAGTCCATTGAAAGAGAGGAAGAAGGGATTATATGAGCCAAGGGGTGAAGACCATGATGAAAACTATGGAAAAAGTTGACCCAAACTTTTGGGAGCTCACTGATTCTGAACTGACATCGTGGGAAGCTCCATGGGACTGACTGAAGTACGCCAACTGAATGTGGATGACAGTTGAATGACATAGGCAGTTTATGGGTCACTGGCAGTGGGACCAGAATGCATTCCTAATGCATGAACTGACTTCTTGGAACCCATTCCCTACCTTGAGCAAGGAGCAACTGGGAATGAATATTACTTCTGTGCCCAGAAACATGAGGTAGCAATGAATGCTGATTCCCATATTACTTTATCTTCTTGAAGATAATCAAGCACTCTGAGCATGAAGTGGTGCCATCCATATTCCATGTAGATAATCATATGCCAGTTCACTCAATCTACAAAACATTTCACAGACATGCAAAGAGATTTACCTCCAAGGTGATTCTAGATTATATGAAATTGACAACGAACATACACCATTTCACAATAGTTTCCTACAATTCTGAATATTTCCACTAATGAATATGCTTTCATATGTTTTGTATACTTTTTTTTACTTTAGAAATTGAAACTGAAGAACAATAAATAAAGTCAAGGTATGCTCATGGGAAACAATTAACTATGAGCAGAGCAGATTTAAGTCATGTTGAAGAAAATAAAAGGATGCATAAATATTTCCAGCCACTAGGTGGTAGGCCTAAACCACTGATGTGTAATAAAAAACTTCAAATAAAATCCTTTCTTATTTCTGTCTTTACTTTAAATGTAAAATTTAAACTGATTCTGACTTATAAATCTTACTGATGAACTTCTACATGATATAATACATTTTAAAATATAGTAATGTTAAAGATTATATAAAACACTTGTAGTTTATTGTGCTTTTTTAAACTTCCTTTCTATTTAATTATTATAATAGAAAATGACAACCATAATGAGAAAAATAACATGAGGAGTTGTAATCACCATACTTTCAAGAAAACATACTGAAGGTCTATATCAGTAAATATATACTTTTTCCTATTGAAGGAGAGGCCTGTAACTCACAGAGGAACTGGGTACCTGGGCTGGATGAACATGAAAAAATAATTAAAATAAGTTCATGTCTCTCACACGTATTTACAAGCTGTCTAGGAAAACATTTCAAAACACAGAAGCTTGGCAGATGCTTCCCAAGTGAAGATTAGAATCTATAGGTAATAGATGACAAGAATTCCAGAGAAATTTAGACAGTATGTCTGCAGCTTTAGGGAGCATGGCTGGAGGACACGGGAAGGGTCAAAAAAGAGACTAAAATTTTCTGAACACTTTTACTGTTTCCCAGCCTCCCTGTCCCCCTCAGAATTTCTCCTCTGTAGTATGAGTTTCTGGCCTGTCTGGCCTGTGGCCCAGTTCCACAGTCTCACAGAAACACACAGATGCTTATATTAATTTTATGCTAATTGACCTGGGGCCCAGGGACATAACTTGCTAACTCTTTACTCTTAAACTAACCCATGATTCTTATCTTGTTTTGCTATGTGGCTTAGTACTTTTTCTTAGAGCAGCATTTCAGCTTCTTACCTTTGCATCTGCTGGTGTCTGTCTGGCATCTCTGCCCTGCTCTTCCATTTACCAGAGTTTTCTTAATCTGATAGGTCCACTCACATTTCATTTCTGCCTTTGGCCAATCAGGTTTTTATTAAACCAGTGGGTGGGACAGTTATTTACAATGTAACATGACAGAACTTAGTTCCACAATACTCCTCCAATCAAGCTTCTCAGACTCATTGGTGAGAGCCAGATACTAGAGGTCCTGGATGCATATTAACTGATGGCAGACAAGTTTGGTCAGGGAGTGCAGGCCAGAGCTGCTATCTGTGTGTACAATACAGACCCAGTAGCCAATTCCTATCTGGTCTGCAAATGCCAACAGTGCAGAAGATGGGAGATCCCATTTAGTGCTAAGAGTCCAAAACAGTGGGGAGTTTGCAAAAGCTCCAATGGTCTTGCATGAGTTTCTGTGTGGACTGGAGCAAGTGTGAGCATAGTGGATGCCCCAGGTTGAGGAACCTCAAGCAGGACTGGATCTTGAAAACCCATATGACTGTTTACTTTTGGGAAGACCCCTACCTGTATGAAGATGACTCATGTTTTATTTTTTTAATGATTTATTTATTTTTATTTTGAGTGCATTGGTGACTTACTTGCATATATGTCTGTGGATCCTCTACAGGTGGAGTGAGAGACAGTTGTGAGCTACCATGTGGGTGCTGGGAATCGAACCTGGGTCCTCTGAAAGAGCAGTCAGTGCTCTTAACTACTGAGCCATCTCTCCAGCCACAAGTTTATTTTTTTTTAAATAAAAACAAACCCTACACAGTTAGTGCAAACTGAATACTAGATGTGCATGTTATTCCTGTAATTATTAAAGTTAGCACTAGGGAAACATTTACCCTTACATGCTCAGATGTTAACAAAATTGGACCTATATAACTTTGGAGAGCCAGTACCTATCTATTTTCTTCTCTGTCGTGTCAGGTATAAGTCAAACTGAAATCACAAAACACATGTCTATGACAGTTCAGACCATTGCATCAATACAGAACCATTATACATGTACAGACATATATCAGTTATCCAAGTCTCTGTGTCAATGAGAGGATATTAATTATCACAAGTTTACATACTTATTTGTAAAGCAGAAATTTATGTAAGTACTGCACACCAACAGACTGCACCACTGAAGTTTTAAAGCAGAAATTTATTGGAAATATCAGGAAAAGAGCTTTCTTTAGGGCATAGTGAAACATCTGTCATGATTAGAAGGGATCTCATAAGTAGATACAATTATAAGCATTTTCCCCATTTCTACTTAATTAAACTTACATATATTACATATATATATATATACTATTAAAACCAAATTGAATCATGGTAAAGAGAATGATACACATCATCCCAATGAAGAATTATTAATACAGCTCAATTACAACTCTGAAGGAGTCATATTTCTTTTTAAATTTTGATAAATCTTTTAATTTTGGAGGAGATTAATAAAAATTGTAATCATTTTTTCTATTGAAAATCTAGCTCTATGTTGGTTGAATGTAAGAATAAAGTTTATAATCTAATTATTGAGGCTAATCTGTTACACTAGCAGAGAAAATAAAAAGATAGGTTTCCTATTAAGTCTTGTGTGTGTGTGTGTGTGTGTGTATGTGAATTTTTTAAAGTATTTAATTGGAGTTATCTCCAGTAGGAGATATTATTCTCAGAAACCATAAGTTACATAAAACAAACCACAAACAAACAAACAAAGCTGTATGATGATGCTTCTTGAGTTGTTAGTGAAGGATATTCCACTGAGTACCCCACACAATACAGATTATTGACATTGCTTTGGGCTGACAACCAAAACTTGAGACCTTATTCCCGCAGACACCACACTTTTGGTCACTATTTAGAGCAAATTTAGTTGGTACTGAACAAAAACTTTCTTTTCTGTTGCTTTCATAATTCTAGAAATTGTTGTGTGTTCTGCTCAAGGGACAAAATAAATCAACAGCTTTACTGAGTTGTGAATTGTGTTAGCTTCAATAATAACCAGGTTAGGCCAATAGTATGTAGCTTTTTATACCTTTGAACTATTTTATTGGGGAATTATAGAAATCTTTGGAATTTGGGGTTGGAAATGTCATTGGGTTCTTAGAGCTTAATGGGTTGTTCTGAGGGGAGCTTGGAACACAAAATTCCTGAAAGAAATGTGGACTGTAAAAATTCACCTTGTGTAGTTTTGGAGGAGAGCAAATGTTGTATGGAAATGGGCCAATCTAATATGTTGATGGGAAAATCTGTGTTGTATGACCTATCGGATTCCATGGAGCAATATGGTAGAAGTGGGGAGAGAGGATTGCACAAAATTGTCATCTGGCTTATTCAAGCTGGTACATGTGTGTGCACACACACGCATACACTACATACATACATACATGCATGCATATATACATACATGCATACATATATATATACGCACATACATACATACATATACACATACATACATACATACATACATACATTAGGGACGAGTGGGAATTTAAAAGCACTTGCTGCAACTACAGAGCACTAGCATCCCAGCATTTACATCTGGTGACTCATATCTTCCTGTAAGTCCAGCACAGGGGATCTTGTGCATTTTTCTGGTCTCTGTGAGAATCTGAACCCACTTTTACATCTATACATGTACACACACACAGACACACACACACACACAAATAAATTAATCTTTAAAGCATTAATCATCTCAATACATGTAAAAATATTTTCAGTATCATATAAAATCATCATAAAATTAGTAGGTTTTTATACTTTAAAACATGCATATGAAACTGTTTCTTTCTCAAATGTAATATTACCAAGCTATCCACCTTTGGCTCCATAAAGCCTACAAATTCATTCTTTTATTATTATATATTTATTTTCAACATCTGTAAGACTTAAATGTGATATTTGAATACATGAATGACATTTGATATGTGTATACAACACATATTCTATTTCTGGAGCAAGAATTTTGAATGTTTACTGTTGAAAATCTCTACTCAGTTATGCATTACACCAAAAAAAGACATGCAATAGATGAGTTTAAAGCAGAAATTGGTTTAATAAAATACTAAAATTGAGCTATGACTATTTCTAGTAAGTAAATGTCATTGGGTAAGAATAAGAACAAGCAAAGGGGTGAGCTCTCTATTGCCTTTGTAGGACTTTGAATGTTCAACATTTAAATGCCTGAATTTTAACTCTCAGCTTACTTTATATTTATCATATGGTTCTTATCCTGATGCTTTCCTTTCCATTACTCAGTTTGATGTTCTAAACTTAATGCCTTATCTTCCAAATGATTAATCTATTTAAGGCTATTTATTTGTTTACTTACTAACTTCAATTCTATAGTTGATATTATAAAACAAAATTATGAATTTTATTTACTTACAATAACATTTCACTAATTAACTTTAATAATTACAGCTTAATGAGCTTTAGTTTTTAAATGTAATGAGTACATTTTATATAAATTATCAGTTAATAGAAAAATACTAAGAATCTTATTACTATAATAAGGGCTTAGTTATTTAAAGTGATGATAATAAAAATGAATTTAGTAAATTTTCTTTGTAGGATGGGAGAAGAACATTTGAATGTGTTCTTTACTTGATGCAAAAATAATGGAATATGAGTGTATAATTTACGTGTCATTTCCTCTTGTAATGAATTTTTCTTTTGTTTAAAATTGCAAAGGAGGTTTTTAGGGAGGATAAAATGAACACAGTGGTAGTCACACAAATAAAAATGTATTTCATATTCAACTATCTACATTTTCACAAAAAATATAGAGGGATGGGTTTTTTTTTTTAACTTCATGTGAAACTGAATGTTACATTCTCACTAAGATTTATGGAGTGTTGCATCAAGGTAAGCTCCAGTATTCATACTCAATACTTACTAGTCTAACATTCTTTTCCTGTTTCAAAATCACATCCTCAAATTTCCTTTGATGATTGTCATCTCATTCAATTGTTACCAACGAGTATTAAAATAACACTAATAATTATACAAGAAACATATAGTTTCTAGGATACTCTGTTGTGGTCAGGGGAAAATTAGTAATGCAGATAGTAAGGATCATATACAAATTTCACAAAAAATTTAAATATGCAAATAAAACCTTCTCAAGTCATATAATGTTACATATGTGTACATGTTTTGAGGTCTTGCAAATTCATATTAGAGATATATATCAACAAATATGTGTATTCATATACAGACACATACAGACACACATGTACTCACATATAGATTCGTAAAAACATAAATACAACATGGTCACTCCATATAATGTTATTTATATGTATGTTTTCATGGATGACCATTTGGTATTGGATAACAGTTGGTATGTTCTTCCTTGAGGAAGACTTCACCCATTCTCAACATTACATAGTTTCCTGTAGTTTTTTTTTTTTTTAAATATGACTGATGATGTCTATGTTTTTTACTGCCCAACTCAGCCTGCCTATTTGTGTGGTTCTTATTCAGGTCATGTTTAGGAAAATATTTTATTGAAACTTTATGAATGTAGGTTCTGAAAATTCTAGATGACAAAATTTTGTAGCAAACTCAAATTATTCTGTTTCACACAATCCCCACCTAATTCCTTTTTGCAATGACTCTTGAGACTTAGGGAAAAAATACTTGAATGTGTTGAAAATTTAGATTATATACATTATTACATATTCATCTATTTAGGTTGTCTAAAGTCAGAATGTTCAATAAATATTATGATTGACACTGAAGTGTTTAGAGCAACTGGTTATTCAAATTGAAGAACAGCCTTCCTCTTCATTGTTGTATAATAATCTCCTTTGAATCTGAAATATTCCACCTTGCAGAGAATGTTCTTCAGCAGGAAGGTTAAAATCTCAAGATAACTTCAGGAAGTCCCTAAAACCAACCAAATTCACTAGGTCTCTTTCTGCCAGAGTAAGTCAGGACAATCTGAACTGCAAAGAAGTCTCTCAGAAAAGTTGGAAAGGAGGTTCTGATACCAGACCTGAAAGAAATGGAAACCAACTGAACCGCTTGGAAGAGTTATAGACCAAAGACATCTGGACTGGATACTGTTCAAACTGTTGAGCTGTCTGCAGTTTATGTAGGAAGTTCCAGCTTCCCAGCTTCTGTGAAATGTTACCCATGCTGGTGACAATGATGCTTCTGCCTGTGCATCATTTCGGCTTCTTCAAGGCACCACTCACTCATATTTTTGTAAGGGACTCCAATAAAAGTTATTGATTCCTACTGCCAGGACACATTTACTTTCAGAGTTTCAACACTTTATATAGGGGAGCCTTTTTCTCTCAGTTTCAAAACTTCCACTGTGGAAGCCACTCCCTCAAAGTTGTGGAGGTTTTCTGGAGCCTTGGAGACTTCCTGTTAATGAACTCAGCTTGAATCATTATCTGCCTTGAGCTCCAAACCTGATAGTAAGTGCTTGACTTTTTGCAAAAGTCTTTGGAGTCAGAAAATTGTAGTCATATTGTAGAATTTATAGAAATGTTATACTTAGGATCCATTCATTATTTCTCAAAGAAGATTACTTATGATAATGTAAAAATAAATTTGCATGTTTGGAGAAATAATTTAGACCATTTATTGATCTGTTTATAGGATCTGAAATAAGTTCTCAGCACCTGTGTTAGATGGTTCACAATAGCATAAAATTCTGGCTTCAAAGCATCCAGCAAATTTTTCTAGACCACAAAGTCCAGAAGATACCTGCTCATACATAGCATGCCTCAACACATATATCATTTCCTCAACACATATATCATTAACAATATTTTAAAGAAATCTGAAAATTAGTTTTATTGCTCTAAGAAAAGATGTACACATTTTGTAACATCAGGATAATAATTCCAACATATGTTTAAACTGCAAAATGAATATTCTTCTTTTGATCAAATGTCTAGAAAATATAATTTTTATGTAAATAAGGTACATTTTCAAGCCTTTTCCTAACCTAGTACCCATGAAGACTTACTGAGAGGAGTCTGATTATCAAATAAAAGGGTTAAGTTGTGTTGTTGATACAAACAAAACATACAAAAATTGACACTGGAAAAAGGAAGAAATCCTTACACATAAACAAGAGATCTCCAAGCAGTGTTGTGACAGTCTAGTCAGTTTACAGGATGTTCATTTTTTTTCTGATTCTCTCTTGATCTTTGGAGTCACTATTTATTCACAAGCTAGGTCTTCTTGCTTGGAGATGAAACGGAAGTACAGTATGTGATTAGAAAAATTCTGTTTTGAATATTTCCTCTATTTTTAAAATAGAATTTCAATCAAACTAATAATTCAATTTTGGGGAGTTTTACATTTATTTAAATTACTGTCATTATTTGAGAATATTTGCATTAAGAATACTAAATTATGTATTTAGTAATCATATTTGAATATTAGATAAATGTGTGAGATGTTCATTCTATATTTAGGTTTTAGACATTCATAAAAAGATTATTAAATCTAAAAAGAATAAGCATTTACATTTTGTCAATTTTTTTACTTATTTAAATGCTTTCTACTTTGAAAGAATATATTTCCAAAATCTATATTTGTTGCTGATAAGTAAATAAGTAATTATGATTCTTGCTGTTTCATTAATAGTATTTCTACCCATAAGTTTATATTTTCTTCTACTTTTTGAGGCTAATTATTTAATCATAATTATAGTGTAAATTTTACTCTTTTTATTGAAAAGATATATGTAAAGAAAATAGCTTTTATGCTGTGTAGCATTGTAAGCTGTATAATAACCATTTTTCTCTCTTCACTTGTGGGAATTGTGTGCCATTAAATAAAAACATCATTTTATTCATAATTATTTTTATCTCTCTTTAACAGTTCTTCTTTTTCTTCTTGATCTCCAAGGCTAACACATTCTCCTCTAGTTCCTCACCTCTACCCGAATTTCAAATTTATGTCTTGAGAAAGTACTGAGTCTTTTTTTTTTTTTAAGATTAACATTTTTTTTATTGTTCTTTCCTTCTTTATTTTGTATTTATCAAAAAAAAAACACAGTAAAAAGAATTTAAAATGTGGAAGAGTTAACAATAACTATACAGAGGACAAGAATGATAAGCATGGCTCATTAAGGGAAGAAATACAAATAAGATTGCTACACCCATATTTTCTCTGTGTTCATCTTTCCCTCCAAATTCTCTTTTCCTTTCCCATCCCTGTATATCCCCACTCAAGGTCTGGTCCTTGGCTGTGTGTCTCTGCATCTGCTTCCATCAGTTACTGGATGAAGTCTCTATAATGACAAAGTACTCACCAATCTGATTACCAGAGTAGGCTAACTCAGGCACGCTCTTCACCATTGGTATTAGTCTCAATTGGCGTCATCTGTGGATTCCTGCGAACATCATTAACATCAGGTTTTTTCCTAACCCCATATTGTTTCCCTTTATCAAGATATCAAGAGGCCAATTGCCGGGAGCTCAATTGAAGAAAGGAAAGAGGGACATTCGGGCAAAGCGTGTGTGGGGTGTCAAGATCACATTGGAATATCTGTTATAGAGACAACTTAACCAAGCTACTGGAAACTCAGAAACTTTAGCTCCTTAGCCTGCATGGGATTGTACCAGGCCCTCTGCATATGGGAGACAGCTGTGTAACTGGCTCTTTCTGAGGGGGCCCTCGCTGTGAGATCAGGATCTTTCTCTGGAGCATGAGCTGGCTTTTTGGAGCCCATTACCTGTAGTGGGAAGCTTTGTCCAGCCTTTATGCAGGGGGAAGGCCATGGTTCTGCCTCAACTGAATGCACCAGGTTTTGCTGACACCCCTTCCCTTGGGGAGAAGATGGAGAGGGCAGGCAAAGCTAGAGGAAGCAGGATAAGGGATGAGAGGCTTATTTGTGGTTGGTATGTAAACTGAATAAAAATATTTCTTAAAAATAAGAACAACAACAACAACAAAACTGCAGCCAGAATGAAACTCAGCCAGCATTGGATTTCGGGTAACTTGAGTGTATGCATGACCTAGCCGCCACTGTCTCATACCCACTTGAAATATCCGTTTGGACTGCTTAATATTAGTTTACATGTGCAAAAAAGAATTCTTCATTCAAAGTAGTTCTTAAATTAATAATTATTAAAATGATAAGTGTTTTATTTTTATTTTGTAGATTGTTAATTTGAAAAGGTTTATGTATCTAAAGAGCAGATATAGGCAATAATGAATATGTTTCTAAGATGGGAAATAGTAACGGAACAGACAGGGCCCCAGCTGGCTATCTCTTCAACAAGTGATGCTTCAGTAATTGGAATATCATAAACGTAAGTGTTGTCTTTAACTTATAATTTAGTATATATTTGTTCAGCCGTATATATTATACTTCTGAGTTTTTTCACTAATACTATTGTCTATTAAAATAATAAAAATGGAAATGATAAAACCTTAATGCATTGTTATACATCATGTAATTGCTAACTTACATATTTTTGCTTTTTCTTTGTTAGCAAATATTTTTTCCAAATATAAACTTTTGTTCAAATAAAGTAATAAAAAGTTTGAGATAAACCAAAAATAAACATTTAATTTGAAATAGCAAACACAGGAAAGAAGTGTAGGGAAATACTTGCTGGTGATTGCGGAGTTTGGACACTAGATGGCGCTACTAACTTATGATTGTGAAACACAGTAATCCTTAGGAGAGCTTCAGTTTCTTAGGAGCTGGGTCATTCTGTTTTGATTCAACTTTTAATTTATTATAACATTTACTTTGACAAGGTAGCGGTTTTCTTTATACATTTCCATTATTCTTACTCTGATACAGGAAATGTTTTATATATACAATGTTACACACAATGTTAAGCACAGAGGATCAGAATTTTTACGTTTTTCATAGGTACACCTTAATAGTAAGACAACATCAATCACCAGATCAGAACGGTTACACTTACTGCACAGTAAACATTTCTGTTCACTATAAAATTACATCGTTACGCAAATACAATAAAAGTTTCCACTTTTCAGCTAGCTTATCAGAAGTTATCTATTTATAAAACTTAATTAAAGATTAATTAAAAAGCCCACTCAAATCCCTCCTCTACATGACAAAGGATAGATACAAATGGGAGATAGTTATTATTGGGGTGGTTTTTTTGGTTCATAAATTTGAATATAAACTTCTGTTTTGTGGGGAAACAGTAATATTCAAAATATTTTCCCAAAAAATATTGGCTATCATTAGCTATCTGAACATGTAAGCAACAAATTTTATATCAAATTCAATGTCTTCCATAGGGAGCATTGGCAGAAAGTGTGTTTACAAACAAACAAACAAACAAACAAACCCTAAAATAGTTGAGCCATTTACCCTAACAGAATCTTTCCTCTGTAACTTTGATGTTTTCATTGTTTTGAACTAAGATAAAAGCCACAGATGACAGCCTATGCTGGAGAGTTTGCAGAGCAAGGGGAACACTCCTCTGTTGATGGTGGGAGTGTAAGTTTGTTCAGCCACTCTGAAATGCAGTTAGTGGTTTCTCATAAAACTGGGATTCAATCTCCCCAAGGATCCAGCAATACCACTACTGGGAATATACCCTAAAGATGCACATTCACACTCCAAAGGCATTAGCTCAGCTATGTTCAAAGCAGCATTATTCATAATAGCAAGAACCTGAAAACAACCTAGATGCCCCTCAACTGAAGAAAAACTGTGATACTTCTACAGAATGGAGTATTACTCAGCAGTATGAAAAAGTGTATCCTAAAATTTGCAGGGAAATGGATAGATTTGGAGAATATCCTCCTGAGTGATGTATCACAAACCCAGAAAGATGAGAACCGGATGTATTCACTCATCAGTGGACTTTAAACAAGCAAACATTCCCAAGTTGCAAACCACAACCACTGAACAGCTTGGGATCTGAAACACCCTGTACCAGCACCTTGGAGCCCATTCCCTCCAGTGGAACACCTGATCCAGTCTTGATGTTGGGGTGAGGAAAGTAGATGTGCCTGGAGTGGATGCTGAAGGAAGCCACTTTGGGACCTTGGGACCTTAGTTCCTCTTGCCCTTGCTGGGGAGAAGATAAGGAGATGTGAAGAGAGAGTGACTGGGAGGGGCAGGAGGGGGAAGGGAGTTTGAACAAGGAAATGCATGGATTAAAAAAGAGACTATTCATAATAAAAAAAGAAAAAAAAAGATATAACACAGAAGGCATGTGAATGTTCTTAATTTAGATATTTCAAGGTATTAATTTATATATTGTTGAAATAACTTGATAAAACCATTAACATAGAATTTGAGCACACCCATTTCTATGTTTGAGAAGATTCACAGAACATACTTGGATTTTTTATTTGAAAAGTTTGGATGTAGCAAATTCTCATAGTTGCTGTTTTTTGATGATACAAACTTGTTTGGATAACTTTTAATTCCTAACTTTGTGTAAAATTTAATTCAAACCATAGTCAAGAAACTACATAATGGGATGATGACCATCCTTACACACTGACAAGCAGGTACATAAAGACATATATAAAGAACGAATAATTTATGATGTGAGGCAGAGTTGGTTCCCATCTACAGGATACAATGTTTTACTTCATTGTGATCAAAAATATGTTTAGAATAACCCTGTCTGTAAAGACACAGTAGGTTGTCACAAAACCCACAAACAATATATGTCTGAAATCCATTTAGTTATCATGGGATCAGTCTTATCTTCTCCGAGTTAGAAATTATAAAATAATCTTTTTATTTTGATGGTACAATTGTTCATGTCATGGAGAACATAAATATAAAATACAAGTGCTGTTAATTTTTTTTTTCAAAATGTACATTAAGATATCAAGCACTTTTTCTTGTGCCTTTCAGCCACTTTTAATTATTCTACTGAGAAGTCCCTTTTTAGTTCTGAACCCCATTTTTAATTGGGTTTTTAAGGGTTTTGGACTGTCACTTGTAGTGTTGGTAAAAATCTTTAACCATTCTGTGGGCTGTCCTTCTGTCTTTTGCATGACTTCTGCATTGATGGCTTCTAGCAGAGGGGTGGGTAAGGAAGGACTTGTTTTCTTTAAGGGTCTGGCCACAGGCAATTTAATTATGTTCCAGTAAGCAAATGAGCAGCATGAATGGGTGGTTTTGTAAATGGAGAGATCATAAGAGTGGGCATGATACTGAGAGGTATGATGCCTGAGTTTGATTGGGTGCATGATGCACAAACAGCAAGTAATAAATATATGTGAAATTTTTTTTCAAAAAAAATACTTTGATTAATATCAGGGTTTCACTGGCTTTGTAACTTTTAAAGGTATGGCTTATTTTTTAAGTTTCATGGAATAATATAATATGTATTTGTCTTACTTTTTTAAGTTATAGTAGAATTCGGGAGTAAGTTCATATTTTCTTGTGTTTGTTTTTGCTATTGCTGTTTTTTATTTTTAGTATGGAGTACTTTATTAGTATTTTAGGTATTTCAAGGTTACAAAGTAGGCATTTGTTAATATCATTCATTGAATTTGGGTTTAGTTTTGCTGTCTAAAAACTCACCAGTTTTTTTCAGAATCTTCAATTTATCGAAACAAAATTACAATGTATGTCCTTATGATTTTCAGGAATTTCATTCATATCTGTTATAATGTTTGTGCTTCAATTTTTAGTTTTATTGAAGTAAGTCTTCCCTTTTCTGTTTAATTTTGTTAAGAATTTGCCATTTTGTGTTTAATCCTTAAAAAATAAATTTAAAAAAGAAAAAAAATGCACATTAAAACAAATAAGAATAATCTTTTTATTTATCTTGTGATTGATGCAAAGTATAAATATATTGTTGGAAAAATGCATTTGGAGCCAAAAATTTTGATGATTTGGAGCCAAAAATTTTGATGATTAGCAATATTAATTTGAGCCTTCAAAATTTCTGATTATATTATTCAATTATTAAATATATCTAACAATTAACATGATACAGTGCAATCTATCTTAAGATAAGATAAGCTTCATTAGTGAATCAATTTAATTATCAGATTTTTGTATTTTTTTAAAATCTGCATTTATATATATATATATATATATATATATATGTACATATATGTGTTTTGTGTTTCCAAAAAAGAAAATAGATCTTGAGGCTGTCTTTTATGATGCGATTTTCATCAGTCAAGTCTCTGCCATCCCCTTTGCAATACAGGACAACACAACCCAAAATTACCTTCCTTGTCTCCAAAGTCAACTAAATATACAAAGAATTAAAGAGGAGCTTTTCTATACCTTTGTTTAATTGTAATTACAGGCTTCAAATCTAAGCATTGAGACATAAGTAAGTATACATTTCAAAATAGAGAACAGAAAATCAGGAAATTCTCCTGAGTACCAGGTTTCCATCTAAACAATTCAGCTAAATTTCCTAGTTGTTTTTAAATAGGGTATGTATAATTTAAAGTTTGGTGAATACATGCCTATTTATTTATTTATTTTTCTCTTTAGTGATAGGTTCATGTCACACTCTCCTTCTCCCTTTTATTTCATTCTTTACTTCTTCTTTGTTTTGGCATTTTAATAAAAGAGCTATTGAAATTTCAGATATTGATATTGCATTAGATTGGAGGAAGATAAGATCTTCTTGATAGTTTATTATGTTAGATAAATGGAGAAAGTTCTTTTTTAAAAGTATTAAAATCAGCTCTGTACATGCCTGAAAACAGCACTGGAGAGCCTGAGTAGTTTATGCTCGTTTCTCTCTCGCTGAGTTTAAGCACTTCTCATGATTTTTCATCTTCCTTCCCTACTATCTTCTTGAGAATTTTAGATCAGTATTTATCCTTTTATACTGTGGTAACTTTCCTTAGAGTTAAATGATTCACTTTGTGTTTCGTAAACAACTTTTACATAAAGTGCTGATGTCCTCAATTATTTATTCATCTTATCTAAATATCACAGATTCTCATTACAACCACTACAGATCATGCCAAGAGTTTTATAGCTAGTATCTTCCATTTTACCTTCTAACTAGTATCTCTATCATACATGTTTATATAGTGAATAATGGTGCACAAGTATTTACACAATGATATTAGTTAACATAAAAATATTGAATTGACTATATGTTAAGTGTTTTCTACGTTCTTTACTTTGCTTGTTCTGGTAATCAGCATATGCCAGTGGTAAATGACTTGCTGACTCTTAAGGGAGCACTCAATTAAAGAAAACCAATTTGCTATATGAACAAATTTTGACATACATCCTTGTCTTTTCTTTCCATACCTCCATACCCACTAGGGCAGTGAGTGCTAAAGAAAAGAAGTGAACCTTACATTGAACAATAGGATGAGAACAATGATCCAAAGACATGAAATTTTATAGTGGGAAACATTTGTCAAGAAAGTGGAATAGTAAGTTAGTATTTTTGTCAGCACCAAATATTTATCTTTTTTTCTGGTAAGATAAAGATAATGATATAAATCACATGTGCATGTTCCTTCAAACTTAAATTAGTTCACAAAATAAAATCAGTAAGTTTGAGCTAAAAGATTACAATAAGATGATGTACAACTGATGCACTGAGGAAATCCCTCATCAGAAATCAATATCCAACATCAAATCAGATTAATAAAAATTTGAGCTACATCTAGCTTTATCAACTTTTTTGTATTCTGGAAATGTATAATAAACATTCATTCAGACTGTTATCAACCTTTAAATATTTGTTTCTATAACATGTGCAACTTCATTTTACAAAACTGTAATAAAAGATTTTGTCTTTATTCTTCCTGATCACTATGATTGTTGAATAAAATATTCACTGTCTATTTAAAGACCAAAAGCATAGTCCCTTCAATGACCCTCTGATGAAAAAGTAAGAACAATATTCTGGCTGTAATATATGGGCCAACAGGGCCCATACATTGCAAATTGAAAGCAGGTAAGGAAATGGTTGTTGACTTTCATTAGCATTCTAGTTCTGCATCAGTCAGATTTACTGAGTGTGACCTATAGCATCCAAATCCATCACTTAGTAATTATTGTTGAGACTGTCAACTCTGTGAATTAGGTATAGCAGCAGAATTTTTTATAGTCTGACTACAGAGAAGAACAAATTAAATGGTCAAATAAGTCTTTCTATGCTCAGATTAAAATGTCCAGAATGAACATTGAGATATCTCATTTTTTTCTCTATTATCTTCATTTCAGAGAGTGAGCAGAATTAATAAGTAAAACACAGTGTTTGGGGATGCAAATAATGCATAATAAAAATGTAGATTTTTAATTGTAATTTTTATAATTAACTGTATAGGTAATGTTTAATTGTAATTCCAAATTTTGGACATTTTATACCATTTTTCCAACATTTACTTTTTTCAAATGCATCATATTATCTCCAGAAAAATGCAGTTATTATCACTATACAAGCTTCACCCTAAGGAAATGTCTACAACAAGTATGTCATTACAACTGAAGAAAACATGCCAAAACACCCATAATCTGAAATATTTTATTTTATGCTGACCTGGCTGACTTGAACCTCCAAATATGTTTACATAAATTGATGTACACATTTTATTGATGCTATAATAATACTATAACTCATATAGAATATTTTGAATTTGGAATCTTTTAAATGTACTTTTTTGACTCCCCAGAATTTTATTATGAGTCCAAGATTACTATGTGAGGATAGAGGTTTGGATTTCAGGCTGATTTTATGAACAGTTTATTGCAGAAAAAAAATGCTGATCATCATCATATTGGAATCACAGGATATGGAGTTAGGTCAACTTGGACTCACCTTTTTGTGCATTTGCATGAAGTGTAGCAAGGGATATGTACAACTATCATCTAATATAATAACATTAAAAGTTGCTTATGAAGGTAGTTTCCTCATCAATGGGCTTGATACACTGTAGTCACGCCATAGAAAAGAATGCATTCAGTACAGTTTTCCCAGTATGTAAATTATCAGCTCAAGACTAGTGCTAAAACCTTGTTAAACATAATATTACCATACATTTATACATTTTCTCTTCTATTTCACCATATTATTTCTTATGAAATATGTAATATACACCCACTATCAACCACTTGATTTAAGTATGTAATTAGAAAACTGGTGAAGACTATGCTGGTTTAAATTATAAAAGCCAATTACAATCAATGTTGTAAAAATTTACCTGATAATCATATAGTTATCATAGTAAAGATAACCAAACAGAATGATTTTGATGTTTGATATTTAAAAATACACATAAAATATATAGTTAAGAAATAATTCTTATCTGATGTTATGGCTAAAGTAAACAATGGTATGAATAAACATAAAAGAAAATAAAGTGTATAAGATATATTCAATATAGAATAAATTCTACATATTTAACATAGCTGTTAATACATAAATGCCATGGAATTCTTTTTTTTTTTCTTTTTTTTTCTTCTCTTCTTTATTTTGTATTTATCAAAAAAAAACACAGTAAAAAGAATTTAAAATGTGGAAGAGTTAACAATAACTATACAGAGGATAAGAATGATAGGCATGGCTTATCAAGGGAAGAAATACAAATAAGATTGCTACACCTATATTTTCTTTGTGTTCATCTTTCCCTCTGAATTTTTTTTTTTCATCCCTGTATAT
>PVIH01010132.1:35026-49162 GCA_004025045.1 Sigmodon hispidus | reverse complement strand
AGGTCCCACTGACCCAGTAATGCTTAGATCAGTCTCCACTTCTGGCCAAATCCATTCTTATATATATGTATTTGTCCATACATATATACTTAAAATAATATAATAATTATATTCATTTCAAGACATGATATTTAGATAATCCAGCATTATGCATTACAGATTCCTATGTTTTTCTCAAAAAAATAAAAAATGTGTTCACACTATTGTGAAATTAACTGAACAATAAATTATGTTAATATTATAGTATTTGTTAATACAATTTACTTTTAAAAATTTCAATGAGAATTAGTTACTAGAGTTAAAATATTGATTTTTTTTTCTTGATCCAAGCATTGATGGTCACATGTTAAACCAATGCTTATTTTATATTTATTATTGGAAAATAATTTACTTTCTTTTATCAATGCTTATTTTATTGCTTTTAATTATTTTGGAGGCCGGTACAAAATACTAGGCTCATGTTTTTAATTTTAATATAGATAAATTATAAGAGTAAATTTATCATAATTTAAAACTATTTAAAAAGTATAGATTATTAGATTTTTTTCATGGCTTTTGGCTGTATTATAGATTTAGTCTTGTTACATGATTAGCATGTATATATTCAGAGTCCCAAAATTAGTTGGAAGTATGATGAAAGACATATTTGGTTATCCAGAAATCCTACATACCAAGACATATCAAGAAATATCTCATCAATTTAGGAGGTATAAAGATCTGTTGGAGAATATTTCAATGTCTCATGACGCATGAACACCAAATTATAACTTATCCTTTGATTTCTACTTTTGTGTGTGTGCCTGAAAAAATAGTTACTATGACTTCGGGCATAGTCTCAGAATGCTTTGAACAAAGAAACAGGGTCCACTGACAAAATTTGATAAAACTGGGTGGTGAAGCTCTTTGATGCTGTAAGTCAAGTCAGATGATAATGGAAGAGCCAGAATTTTTGTGTAGTTAGGGTGAATGAAAAGAAAATATGTGTTAAATCATGTATAAGTATCTATACTACATAGACAGCTAGCAGTAAAAGAAAAAATATTGTAAAGTTTAATGGTGGGGAGGGGATTTATTTTTAAGATATGCAGAGACAAGTTTGTTGGGTGAACCAAGAAAGCACTGCAAAGAACATGTATCATAGTTTGTACATTTTCTAGTCAAACAGTTAAAATTAAGATGATTCTGTAGTCAAACAAGACAAGAAGAAATCAAAATTATAGGAAGGAGTGAACGTACTTTAGAAAAATTGCTGCTGTGGCTATAAAAGTAAATTATCACCAACATTCTATGATTATATATTTAAGAACTATTAGCTGCAGAATCGCTTTCATTTTTTGTTATAATGATACAGTTCTTCATAATAATTATTATGATCCAACTTTCTGCTAATGTATTGTTGTGTTGATAAGGATTCAGTGGCTACTCTGGCTAGAGAGAACATAGAGTGGAAATTTTCAGATAAATTGGAGATTTTTATAACCATATGAACTAGAAAATCAGAACTTTAAGCAGCATACGTAAGAGAGATGTTTAAGCAGAATGCAATTCACCTGAAGTAAATCGAGAGTTTTATAGCAAATATACTTTGTTTGCTGATGAAGAGAACATAAAGTGTGAAGCTCATGGAATTTTATTGTACATGCAGCTACAAAAAAATACTGCTTTCTGAAAACAACTCTTTTTCCCTCAGCATAGTAATGTGGTTTCAGCTCCTACTTTCTTTTTCTTGTGACCATTCAGTGGATGAGGAAAAGCATTTTCTTTTCCCATAGGGTCTCCTTATATGGATATGTGGACTGGAATGCGATTTGGGTAATAAATTTTGACATAATTTTTCTATTCTTAAGTAAGTATTCCAGGTTTATTCAGGTGATTCAAATACCTGTTACTAGAGTGCCCACTTCTTTGATGGTCTAGAAATCATTCCAATAAATTTAAATAACTTGTTGTTGAACTTTCTCTTGTTACTATGATAACTTGAAAGCATTCTGCTTGATCAAACATGATGGCAATGAACCCTGCATTTCACATAGTGTTAAAGCTCATGCTGATATTTATGGTTTTCAATAATAGTGATGTGTAGAATATTAATAATTATTTAGAAAAAATGGTTTAAAGGGTTCTTATTTCTTTACTTTTATGAAAACTTTTTCCTAAATCTATATAATTTCTTAATTACAAAGTAGATGATTTTTCATGAAATGTTTCTTTCCTAAAAATAAAAACAGTCACTGGTAAAACAATGGCTAGAGAGCAAAATACCTATAAAATGGAAGATACTAAATAGATGGCATATAATGGGCTGACAAAAATCTAAAAAAGGTTGAAAACAGTTTAAAGTAAGAAAGTTCAATTTACTGTTACAAAGCAGTGTATATAATTATGCAAATATGTGATTGTGTGCTAATTTATAAAATATACACTTTTCTATTATTAAGTCTAAGCATCAGTAATGACTGGTAGAGAAGAACAGTCTGTCATTTTATTGTTAATTGTGGAGCAGTTTGTAGTTAATCAGTCATATACTCTTATAACTAATTTGATAACTTTTATTTTTTTATTCCTATTTTCCTAATTTTGGATGAAATAGTACACTATACCAAAATATATGATTAGAACTAGTGAAGCAGCTTATTGATGCTGTAATGTTGCTCCAGAAATATATGTTAACATGAATATAACTTACTTTCATTTCTTGTTATTTTTATTTGTATTCAAAAAGTTAAGACTTCTGTCATTTTATAGGTTTTTATAAGTTTTTTTTTTCATTTCTGGGAATATATATCAAGGGGTCTAGCAAGTACCTTCTAATCATCTAAATAACCAGAACACACTACTGTATTTGTTCTCTTTCTCAAGAATCTGAAATTTGAAAACCTGAAAAATACATTGTAAAGGCCATATTTCTTAAACAAAAATAAATATGAAAATTTGAGGATTTTGGAGGACATTGTCCATCATGAATACAGACATATATCTTCACATTTTCTTGAATATATTGTGTGTCTTTTACAAAATAAAACCCTCTCTAGAAAAGTGGTTAGATTTTTCTTTTCTTAATGCATGAACTTAAATTTATAGTGAAAAGAAATAGACAGTTTATAAAATACTGGGCTGAGTACACTGTTATTTATATTCTTGTATTTTTAAACTAACATTTGCAACTACAAATATTACAGTTTTAGATTCAAACTTAACATGAATCTAAATGTATAGTTTAATTATTATGTTACATATGTCAAAATCATATGAATGCATGGAAGTATCACAATGAAATCCACTTTCCTAGGCCATTAAATACAATAATTATAAAAGTTGAAAAAGCAAATGAAGACTTATGTACATGTGAAGAAGATATGGAAATGGTGGGAGAGAAGAATCTTGGGAGTGACTGATGAGAGAAAAAAATGAATAAAGTGATGAAATTATATATAAAAATTTAAAAAGATAATGGTGTCACTAAATGTATTGAAATTTCTGAAAGGGTTGTACACTTTTAACCCATAGCTTTTCAACCTGAAAAAGGAAAAATGAGACAACTTTATCTTAGTATTATCTTTTTGAACAACACTTTGGTTCATAATTCTGAGCGAACATAATTGCTTTGTAATAGGGATTAAACATGTTCATGGCTGGAAACTTCAAATTTATTATGACAAAGTACCCAAATGTGGGGTTAAGTCATGGCACAATACTACCATGGAGCATTCCCACTAAAGCATGGATTGTTATAGATTGATAAAATGGGCAAAAGGAGATAAAATTCAACCATGATTAAATTTTAATAGTCATAAATAGGTTTGGATTCATCTCTATGTGGCAATTTTTAACAGTAATCCTGACATCCCTAATCTGTTATTTGTGATGTCAAGCTTTCCTCTTCAAATGGCTGTTTTAGAGGTTTTGTATAATAATTCTCAAAGGACTCCAGACATCATCAAACATACTAAAATACTGATTATAATAAATTAAAATACAATGTCATGGACAGACTCTACCAGAAAAAAATTGAGCCTGTAATAGTGCATTTTCAATAAATTTTATGTGCAATTTGTGTATTTTATTTATTTCCAGTGTGTTCATACACAGTTTTATTAGGAATTGATCATATAGTGTTCCTTTCTTGCACAATGATTTCAGAAAGCATTATCTTAGTACTTAAATAACTGAAAATATTATAGAGTTAAATAATTAAAGTAACACATTGGAAAAATATCAAGTATATCTTAAGCACTCAGCAATGTAAGATATGCCAATAAATTCAACTTCAGAGTCCATTGATGTTTTCCAAATCCTCAAATTAGTAAGTGAAATTGAAGTAATCATTAGCCATTAAAAATGTTCTATATAATATCAAAGTTACATATTAGCAGATTTGGAACTGATAACCTTAATGACTAGCTTATAATAACTTAATTACCATTTGCATATTTTGGAATGTTCAGATTACTCATATCCATGAATTGTTTTACTTTTATATTATGAGTTGTTAAATAACAGAAAATGGTGTGGAGTTGAGTGTAATAAATCATGAAAATAAGTATCTTAAATATTCAGGTTCTTAAATGAGAAAATTTATACACTAAGATAGATTAATTATTTAGATTCATTTAAACTTTTTATGTTATTTTAAAATACTTACATCTTCCAGAAAATTTTCATCATGATTATATAGATTTTAAATAGATTTGGGTTCTTAGAAAGTAAGTTAAATACAATACTGATCTGAATCAAACATTTTACTTATGCAAACTTGACGGAGAATTCCCCCTCAATTCATGATTAGATATGTGATCATTTAATCAGCACTAAAGCACAGTTACTATTTTTATTTTTTGGGAGATGTGATATGTTTGCACATGTGTGCATGTGTATGCACAATTATGTGAGTTGTTATACATGCTACTGTACATGTTAACTCTTGAAAGTTTATTGATTTTTTTTTTATTTAACCAGTGGGGTCCAAAATTGAACTCATGTCTTAGGTCTAGAGTAGATTCCTTCAGTTGCTGGGCCATGTCACTATCTCCTATGTTCTTTGCTTTGTTTTGTTTGTTTGTTTTGTTTTTCTTTTGAGTCACTGTGTAGTTCTGGTTGACCTTAAAATCCTGATTCTCTTACCATTACGACCTGAGTTTTGAGGTTACAGATTTGTCACTATGCCTAGGTTATTGAGTGCTGGGCATCAATCCAGTTTTTCTTGTAAACTAGATTATATTGTACACAGACGTTAATCTCTATCATCTCTATCCTTTCCATAGTCAAAATCTGTGCTTCAGATGGTTGCTTCTTTTATTAAATCAAAATGCATTTGAATTCTTTCACTTGGTCTCACAATTAGTTGCTTATAAAAATTATTTGTTACATATTATTTATTGTTCTTATTAAGCCTATAATGAATTGTTATGTAAACTACATATTTGATATATTTGTTTCTTGATTTTTTTATTCCTAGATAGCTTTTCTATGAAACTAAATAACTTAGTTTCACTCATGATTTTTGGCTTAATTGAATATGAATTATTAATATTATGCTTTACTCAATTTGTGAGAAAAACATTAATTCATTAAGTTTAAGTGACAGTAAAATTGAATGTCTTTCCTAGGCCACTCAAATTGATTAAACACAATTAAATAATTCAAGTAGCTTTATACACATAACTAGTAATATCAAATTTTATAATTGAGGATCTGTACCATTGACTGACAGACATTTTCACTACAGAATGATTTGAATGATAAATTTCATACATTACATAATACTTAGTTCATGACAAAGTGACACAATTTGTGGTTCTTTCTTGTGATTTGGGGGTAAAATTATTTTTCAATTAAATTTAGTAAACAATCCTAAAACTATTACGAATATAAATACATTTCTTAAAAATCCTCCTTGACTGTTTTAAAGCATGATCATACAACATTATTTTAAACATGGACATCTATCATAGATTCTAGATAATAGTTATCTATTGAAACTACTTATGTATGTACTCATTCTAATCATGCCTGATCTGAATACACTGAGAACAGTGAAGTGCTCGATGATTTCATTGTTTTTAGTCTGTTCTTAATCTCACAGTTTAAATAATTTAATCCTAATGTGCTTCAAAATCAAAAGAGAAATTTTAAGCATGTCCAGTAAGGTGTATTAAACTTTAGTAGTAATGCTCCAAACCTACTAATCTACAATTTTGACACAGTAGTATACTTGACCTGCTGAAAATATGTTTTTGTTTTGTGTTTGTAACTACACAGTATCTAGCTGTGCATTTATACAACATCATTTCTAAAAAAGCAAAACAGATCACATGTTTTTATAATAATTCACTTCATATAACTAAGATTAAGTAGGGGCTTAAGGATTGTTACTTGTGCAAAACAGCCGCTTATAAAACCTTTCTTTTCATTGCAATATTATTAATTTTATTATTTCAAGTCTTAAGTGTTTTGAAAACACATATATTATTTGTAGTATTTTAACATAAAACTCACATTTATAGTTTATACCAATTATAGTTATATGAATGGAATCAACATTACAAATATATAAATATATGACATCTGGACATGGCATGACTTTTGTATATTTGAATACATAGCTGCTGTGTTTATCTGCACAAGATCAAGTCAGTCAAAAAATAATAGAGTAGGAAACTCAGAACATTGGCACAAGCCTTTAATCCTAGCACTTATAGGCAAAGCTGGTGGCTCTCTAAACAGTATAGCCAGTTGAAATCTAAAAAAAAAGAAAAAAAAATACATCCAGCATTGGGAGGGCAGGTGGTAAGATCTTACATGCTGAGGGAGAGCCAAATCCTTTAAGGTGTAGCTACATACTATGAAGACATGGACAAAACTCATTTTATTAGGTAGAATATGCCTATTTTAAGGTGGATATACAGTTAAAATTTAACTTGTACTTTAATTTATTTCATATCAGTAGTGAATATTCCTTGACATGTCCTACTAGCAATCAATGTGGCTTTGTAGTGAATGGTAGCCTTCAAATGTAAGAAAATGGATGTAATTTGCAAACATGACTAGACTAAAGGATGATGATAATAAAGGAACTGAGACAATCATTTTAATGATTTGGAGACATGATTGGCTTATAAGAAAAGTAAGTAAATAATGACTTAAACATTAAGGAAATATTATTGAAAATAATATGTTATGCCATATTGAGAAAATTGCCTTGAATAAAGTTACAAGGGTATGTTTTTAAATTCATGTTTTTTATAGAGCATAAAAGCTTATTTTTGTATA
The DNA here is from genome assembly GCA_004025045.1 of Sigmodon hispidus. Taxonomy (NCBI): domain Eukaryota; kingdom Metazoa; phylum Chordata; class Mammalia; order Rodentia; family Cricetidae; genus Sigmodon; species Sigmodon hispidus. Next base: position 41,893 of record PVIH01010132.1, on the reverse strand, counting down.
TTCTTGACATCAATTTTATTCCCCCATCCATCCTTTTATTGGCACCAACATATATTATGAGTAATATTATAAAGCAATATTAATGTTGCATAGAAGTATTCTGTTAGGGACACAATTAGCATTTCTCTGATTGATGTATATATGTGTTTAATTCTTGATGAATACAAATTAAATAAATATGAGTGAGGAAGAAAGTTCAGTATATATCATCTACATATATGATAAACATTTTTAATGATTTTCTAATTTATTCCAATGGTTCACACTCTGTTACTTCACTTTCCATATGACTTTTGCTCATTTGGATTACAGTTATCTTAATTGAAATAGGTACATATGTATCTGCATACATACATGTATACAGATACATATTTGGTTGACTGTTGCCAATAAACAAGAAATAAAACACAGTATGTTGTTTTATAGAGTATCTTTCTAAATTTTACTTGCCCAATATAATTTTTACACTCAAATATCACTAAATAAAATGTTCATTACATTACTGAGTGTACATTCAATGAACATTTTACTCAATGTATGTACTAAGGATCTCAAAATTGTAGCTTCATTTTGTGTATTTTGAAGACATGGCTACTTAGCTTAGGTACATCAGTTAATCTAAAATATAATAATAACTTGAATATACTGTCTTCTTAATGTGATTGTAAATATACTTCAAGTCTGAACTTTATGGTGACTTTTAAAATGTGTATCTAGAAAGTGAAATCAGAAACTGATATAGGAAAATAAGCCATTTCGGTTATGCAGGTTTTTCAGAAAAAATTTCAATCCTATTATCTAGGACACAGTCTGAAATTTACATTTAAACATCAATGTCAAATAATAAATGTTAAAGAATTTTAGGGAGTCTTAGGCTATTAAAGCAAAGCCTATTTTCAACTTATAGTGACCATTCTATAATTATTAGTGAGTGGGCAATGTGACTTTATTATATTATTACAACTATATTTTAGAAATAGAACACCTGACCATCTTGCAGTTCATAGCCCTACCTTTAAATGATAAGGAATATCAATAAAAATTAATATAACATTTACATTCTGATAATCTCATACTCTTGTGAGAATGAGTATTCTCTAAAAATACTAATAAAAACCAAGCATTTGAAGAATATAAAAGTACCATAAAGATATACAATATGTTCTTAGTTTTTACAGAAATATGATGTGTAAAATATATCAGTAACAATATAAAAAAAATTGAGACAACAAACAAAGCAGAAAGACAGTGTTCAAAGGAATCAAAGTCCAAGAAGAAAGTGTTGGTGCTATGAAATAATTGAAGTTTAAGACTTTGCTCTTCTTTCTTTCTCTCTCTCTCTCTCTCTCTCTCTCTCTCTCTCTCTATCTATCTATCTATCTATTTATCTATCTATCTATCTATCTATCTATCTATCTATCTATCTATCTCTGTCTCAGTGTGTATACCAAGTCTCAGAGGGCATTGTAGATTAAGAGGAAAAGAGGATGTTACAGTTAGATCATGAAGAGCATGATGCTATGGACTGTGACAAGTTTACTGCAGTCATGAATTACCCTGCTATGTTTATCTGCAAAAAAAACTATGCAAAATCAAGCCATCTGAAATTTGTGTGTAGATGAGTCAATCATCTCCAAGACTCCCAAATAGTGAACAACTATGGGCAATGGGGTAGATTCCAGAGGAGAGAATATCAACATTTGTTGAGTATTTGTCCACTTGTGGACACTCTAGCATCTAGCCACAGACCTATGCATACATGAACAACACTAATAAGACATGGAGAAGAGAGAGTGACTGGAAGGGGTGGGAGGGGGAAGGGAGCTTGAACAAGGATATACACGGATAAAACAATATGACTTTATTCACAATAAAAAAAGAAAAAAATGACATAGTATGCGATAGACAGAAAGACACACTCACAGATAAAGGGAGCAAGGTGCATTTTGAGGAGGGTGTGTTAGGGCTGAGTTGAAAGTTGAAAATAAGAAGGACATGTTGTTATACCTCATAGTATACACATGAAATTCTGAAAAATTAAAAGTTTCTAAAAATGACATTAAAGGATATATAATCTTAGTGGGACAAGTTGGTAAAGGCTTGTGATATCAGAACTTTGGAGGTAGAGGCCGAAGTCTCAAAACTTTGAGGTCATCTTTAGCTTTGTAAGTAGTATGAGACCAGCCTGGGCTGTCTGAGAATCTGCTTCAAAACAAAGCAAAAGTCAATCAAAGCATGCAATCTGGGAACACATAAAAAAAAAAAAATTGAAAAGCCAGCAATAAAGATGAAGCACCAAGGTGTATTTTAATTTTGTCTTCCAATAATTTCAAACCAAATAAAAGAAAGCCTTCCAAAAGTAAGAATCTGAACACCTAAACTCATGTAGCCCATGGGATCTGCTGTTCTAAAGTGCGTTAAACACTGGCTATACTCTACAACCCAAAGCATTCATCATGCATGCAGCATTTGAAATTATACCAGATAAGAAGTCAAAATGTTTTTAAGTAAATTATTCTGAAAATTTTGTGGATTCTGGAAGGAAATTTTGCAAATTATAAAATATTTTTATTTCCTTTAATTTCAAAACTACATATTTAGATATATAATGAAAAATGATAATACTTATAATGGAGTAATAAAGGTAACTGTTACTTTTGGCATGGATTTTAAACAAGAAGATCAGAATTATCAGAATAGAATATACTTTGATTTTGCCAAGTTGTTTACATGATTTTACTTAACATTCTTTTTGGACAAAATATCAAAATTTAGGATAGAAACACTTTTAATGGACAATCAGCTCATTTTATGTTGTTAAAATCTTTAATAATTAAAATGAAAGCTTCTGGTAAAGTCAACTCTGATACATACATACTAACTACATACATTTCTAAGAAAGAAATGTTCATACTGTGTTTAGATTAAAGCATTATTTCTAGTACACTGAAAATTATAATGTAAAATTGCTACTTAAAAAATCCTAAGAGGTACTTTTTTAATAGTTTAGTAGAAATATGAACTAAATTTCAATGAGGTTACATAGAATTCATTGTGCTTGGTGCCTAGTAACTTATGCATTTGATTTCAAATTTACATAAGCATGAAACTTCTGTAGTGTCTAGTTTTCCTAGCAAGAAAAAGAAAAGTCCACTATTCTATGGAGTCTGTGATAAAACCACGGTCAGAAATGGAATCACGGGTCAGAGGACACCTGAATTTAATATTGCTTTAAAAACTGCAAAAATATTTGAAAATACATGAAGTAATAAAACATTAATTAACAAATAACACAATTATAAAACTGAGGTTTTGGTTATTCAATTGTATTAAAATAAATGCAATGATTTTTTAAATCAATGATAGAAAATTATAGTTTTATTTATTACAGGGTGTTAACTACTACTATGATTTCTCCTTGGAACCATGTTTTAAAGGAAGTATTTAGTAAATGATAAATTTTAAATAAATGATATAACAGGTATATCTAGAAGAGTAGATGTTTATGTAGTAGGTGATTCATAAAATTTTGCTTTATTTACATCATTATTACATGGCACAATTTTTCTATATTAGCATAATATAAGCTGAACCTTGGTCTATTAAATTGAGTGTACAAGTCTCATGCCTGTAACTGTTGGAAGGAAAATATATATAAATGACACTCTGGTTTTGTACATATATATATATATATATATAGTTATACCTAGGTGTAACTATTTTATAATTTTCATAATAGCATGGTTTGAAATAATAATGTATTTTTAATCAACAGTTTTTTTTGGATTTTTATACTCAACATTATTATTGCTATTTAAGTGTATATTTCCCCAAAATTCCAGTTTCAATATTTTACTGTTTTATTTTATTTATTATATACTTTTTATTTTCATAAATATTAGAAGAGTTCACTTAAAGAACTTTAGGGGTAATTTGTGGGAGAGTAGATGAATTCTGAATGAATGAGTATTGTTAACACGAGTATAGTTATGTCCATATCAAGGACTGAAACATCTCAGACCCATTGAAGTGGCAAAGCTTTCCCTGACAAAGGCTCAGAGAAATGGTAAAGTGTACCTTTTATCCCAAAACATATGTGAACATTAATCTTTAGCAAATACCAATGTGTAGAGAATTTATCAATCACAACCCTTTTCTAGATAGCTGCAACCTGAACCTGCCCCACTGTAGACACCTCCTAATGAAGATTAGCTAACATGTCTCTTCCTCTTGCAGCTGTCTCATAAATTTACCTACTTGACTCAGATGAAAAGAACAAGTGTTCTGAGCTGCTACACTGTTTGTTTATTTTCACCAGAAGCCATGGCCCCTTGGGTTTCAGCTATTCTCTACATGTGTCTGTAAAATTGTCCTCACTTCATGTCCTGGAAACTCCAGTCAGATTTTCAACAATAGCTACAGCATTAATTAAACAATTGGATACTGTTAAGTATTTAAAAAAATATAAAAGTGCATTTGAATTTGTGCTTGAAATCTGTTGACATTTTGTTTTCATGACAATTAAAAATAATACTATCTTTGTATGCATGTATAAATTAAATATACAAACATCATACACACCTGCATGCACATATAACTATGAAGAAAAACCACCACATGAAGCTTAACATATTGACTATTAGGAACACTAATAATTATTTTGAATCTATGCCTAAACGATGATTTTGTTTGAAGCTTATTCAGCACTTTGTAATACAGAAAACATAGTATTTAATTGTATCAGGAAAGTGTTGTAAATTTTTCATTCCAAAGAGAGTTGTATTAACTGTATATTCTGCCTTGAAGAAACTTGAACATCAATGTTAATTGTTATTTTATTCACAATAACCAGAAAATAAAATATATCAGGATGCCCTGCCCAGCTGATAAATTAATGAGGAAAACTTGATCAATTGAATATTATTCTGCTGCTAAAAAACCCTGAAAATTTCACACACATACGCATATATATGGGGCTGGAAATAACAATTCTGAATGAAGTAATCCAGACCAGAAAGACAAAGGCAAACAACACCTATTCTCTCTCATATGTGGATATTTTGATTTAATTTGTGCTATCTAGAAAGTAGGTACAAGGAATGGGAAGGGGAATAGAAAGTGAAATACAGGCAGTATGAAGGAATAAAGGAAATAATTAAACAGGAATTAAGAAATAGTGGAGAATAGGAGGTCACAGTTTATCATGGAAGATTTTGAAAATGCTCTATGACAACCTATTACTGTAGAAGCTTCCCGAATATAGATATATGGATATGAAGAGAGTTTAAATGAAGCTGTCCCTCAATAGAGAAATTGTATCCCTCTCAGACATCATAGATTATCAAATTAAAAACTCAGTTGAGATAGAGGTTACTTTTGCTAAATTGTTGTTTGGTGGTACCTTATAGACATCTGAAATAATATAGGCTTCTTAGTACCCTCCAGGACTTTGTTGTAAAATTCAATTGCTAAAGATGCCACATACTTTGGTTATAAGGCATTGGGAATCAGAGATGTTACTGATCTGAAAATCTTCTTTGTGTTGGCTACCTTTCATAGTTCTACAAGCTTTCTATGCATATTATTATTGTATGCATATTTCTATTAGGATAGAAAATTAATCAGCAGTCTCACTCAGGTGTGAACACTACATTTGCAACCAGAAAGACAAAATATGACTACCAGAGAAATAGTAGTATGACTGTCAGTTTATGACTAAATTGAAATCCTTTCCAAATGATTAAACTCATGCTTAATGCAGTAAACTTGACAGGAACCTATGGCTGCTTTAGTCATAGGCCTCAGGAAGTAAATTACTATTATACTCTTAAATGGACACAATGATAAACTGATCTCTAAATTTGTATTTTTATACCAATAGTTCAGTGTATCTCACAAGTCTAGTTGGAGGAACTTCATTTTATAGTACAGTGTGAAAAATGTATACACACAGTTCATCAACATGTAGAAAGTAAGAAACTGTGGAGGTCGTGGGATTTAATGAGATATCTGTATGTTACTCAGTCCCCTTCTGGTTCAGTAATTATTATGAAAGATGGGGCAAAGATTACAAGAGCCATAAGTAGTAGACCTCTGTGCTACAAGTATTTACTGGACATGAAAGGACCATTAAAAGTGTGTTCTCAAAGTAATTCTTACTGCTTGCAAAAGACCTGTAATATATCAGGCCAGCCAAAATCCCAGCATGAGTAGGGCAGGGCCTCATGAAGCTCTATTCTTAACTGATGTCTTATGGGAAAGAGAGAAGTTTTCTCTCAAATAATGAAAATTAAATAAAAAGGTTTAAATTAGTTTTAAAACTCAGAAAAAATGAAGATATTAAAATGAGATAATGAAAAAGAAAAATGTGCCTCTCCTTTTTTCTCCTCGCTGAAGCTTTCTTCGTCAAGGCTATTGTTTTACTTAGAAAGTTAACACTGGTTTTGCTTTGCTTCCAACTCAGGTGTCAATCTACTGGTCTCTTCTTGTGGCAGTGTAGCTGGCGTCACACCCCCTTGTTTACATATAAATTTTGTATGCATAGGATAGAAAATAATGTAACCTTTGTCTGAGTCACTTCACCAAATATTATTTTTTAGGACCAATTCACTCATTTATCTGCCAATTCTACAACTGCATATTTGTCAATAGTTGATTGAAATTTCATTGTATGTAAATGCCACATGGGGAAGGAAAAACAACCTAAAATGTTGGAAAAGTGCAGTAATGAAGACTTCTGCTCTGTCTGTTGGAAGAAAGTTAAAAGTTAATGTATGAGATAGAGAGAGTAGAGAGATAGAGAGGGGGAGAGAGAGAGAGAGAGAGAGAGAGAGAGAGAGAGAGAGAGAGAGAGAGAGAGAGAGAGAG
>PVIH01010132.1:0-34926 GCA_004025045.1 Sigmodon hispidus | reverse complement strand
GTAACTCTAGTTCCAGAGGATCTAATCATTGTTTCTGCACTCCACAGACACTATTCACACAGGTGATACACAGCAGATATACATGGAGACAAAACACCCATGTACATAAAAAGCACAAAAGAAGGTAGGTTAACCCAGAAATAATTTGTAAAGAAAACACAAACCTCCCTGGGTAACTATAGCTTACTCAAAGATGGCTTCAGTAATGAAAGAAACATAAGATAAAGTGTGACTTCTTTTGCTCACATTCACATTTATAATTCCCCAGCAGGCCTCCAACCCCAACTCTTTATTTTTATCAGCCTTTACTAAAACATATTCCAGAAATTAATATAGATCAGTAGATGGTCTTTGGGATCACATTTGCTGGTCAAAGTGTACAAGCTTCTAGCTCACAGCAAATAGTCATTTTTCTTTTTACTATTTCATGAACTTAGAATACAACTGAATATTTTGATACTGCACCAGAGATGCAGAAAAATATCGCTATGAATTCTAAGGTTCATGTGGAACATTATATAGTCAGCCACTTTAGAAAATAATCAGAAAAGCAGAATACTTAGTATAGCAATTATCATTCAACTAAAGTTTAAGATGTTTCATTGCAGTGTTTACATTTTCTTACAAGTTTAAAATCTAAATATGTCAGAAATTATTAGTACTTATAAGTTATAGAAAGGTTAACACCTCCTCTGAAACTGTAGGAAATGTGGCAACAAGATGCGCAACACTGGATATATTAAGAATACTACAAACATTCTGACTCTTCCTTTGATTTTCTAATTTAATTGATTATTTTGACATAACAGATAAAATAAAAACAACCTAATCTCTTTTGGACTATATAAATGCCAGTATTGTTTTTTAGAGTAGAAAGAATAGAAGACACAATTCTCCTTTTTTTCTTTTTTCTTTTTTTTTTTTTTAGTATCATAAATATATCTTTACACAACACACACACACAGGGCACACACATTATAAACACATACATACAAAGAGACACTCATGCACATATGTAGGTGTATGTGAGAGTATCACATGTATATATGTTAAACTGTATTTGATTTGTTTCCACAACCATATACAAATGAAACACCTTATATTTCTCTTCATTATAAACCACTTCATTTGTTTAATTATCAGACTGTGAATAGGGTGCCCACTGAGTACATTCTGAAACACTAATGTGTTTAGAACACACAGTGTTTTCTTGAATTCCTTTTATGGAAAGTTAGAGAAAACTGACCAATTCTTAACAAAGTTTGATTACTATTTGTATGCAGGTAGCACAAAAGCATCAAGTAAAACATTTCATAATCATCACACAGCATGGCAATATGCTTATGGGCCGGTTTGCTATCTAATTCAAGGAATTCTAACAAATTACCTAAAAACTCAATAAAACACAGAACGGATATTAATTGGGTGGTGCCTCAGTGGTTAAGAGCACTGATGCTCTTGCAGAGGACATTAGTTTGGTCCTCAGCACCCATGTAACGTATTTCCCAATGGCCTGTAACTTGAGTTTCATTGTATTTCAATCCCTATATTGCCTTCTGCAGGCATTGTACATGGGTGGCATACATAGACATGTAGGCACAAAAATAAACTTTAAATAAATAAATGTATACATATATAAAAAAGGGAAAAGAATAAAGGAAGGAAGGAAGAAATGAAAAAGAAAAACAGAAGCCCTAAGTTCCATGAGGAGAGATCTTCATAGATAGTAAAGAGTGTTCTCTGTTTATCAGATCAAAGAATTTCTTCATTTGGCTCTTGAAGAAATAGCTCAGTGACTACAGGAAAACAAAATAAAACTAGTTTTTACATTTTTTACCTTTCTCCCACATCAGTCATTTAATCTCCCACCAATTATGATAAATTACAACAATTTCAATCACATGAATTTTAATATAAAAAATAAAATCAATTTTAACTTTTCTGCGTATGCTGAAATTGTTTGGACTATAGGCCATGTCTTCTTATTAATTATAGTTATTCAATGTAACCTTAAAATACTGAGCTTAACATTTTTTGTTGTTCCAATGGGAAGTTAGAAATAGACTTCTTCCCACAGAAAATTATTTATTAACAAGTGCTCGTGTTTTTTAAAAAATCAGCAGTTATTTTTTATGGAAATAATCAGAGGAATGAAGAGTTTTAAGTCTGCTTTTCCATAGCCCTACATCCACAATATAATCTGTTGTAAAGATACCACTTCCATGAGGAGGTATTAATTGTAGAAATATAGCAATCAGTGAAAGCCTAAATTTCCAAGAAAAGTATCAAAGTTTATGACTGCAAACAATTGCATATTCTCAGAGATTCTTAATGAGAAGCCATCTGATCATATAATATATTATCATTTCATGAATAAGTGTTGAAAGTTGGCAACTGTGTTTTAATTATCATCCCATGAAAAAAAATTCTCATTTTCATCCTTCACATCACTCTTTTGACTATTGTTTGAAATTGTGGAGCTATGAACATTTAAATAAATGAGAGACAGTGGCTTTTACTACAGAATAATATTCAACCTCAAAAGTGAAAACAAAAATACAACAGTGTGTTTAGTAAAATTACAATTAAAAACTGCTGAGATGATCAACGTCTTCCTGTGGCACATCACATTCATTGGTTGCCTTTCAAAAGACAAAAGTAGCAAAAGAGGAAGATAGGAAAAACTGAAACAGGAAGTTCTGCTTCAGCCACTCAGTATACTCATTTAATTGACTAGGAAGTCCAAATGCTGATACTCCTAATTATCAGCCATTCTTTTTGTGTTTTGGTAACGCATATCCTCATGCAATGTATATCAAATGGAATTTTTTGATTCACATCTGACATTTCAAAGTTTCCATTTTTGAATTCCCCCAGTCTTAAGTAAGTATCACATTGTCTTATTTGTTTGCTTAATGTAAGTTTTTCCCCAACGTCTAGAGCTCCATGATGTAAAATGTCATTCTGTCGATCTTCTGTTCCTGTATTCACTTTAATTTTTTTAATTGTGATTGGGTTTTCAAATACAATAACAAATGTGTCTCCTATTGAAGGTGGCTTTCCCCAGAAGTACTCATCAACACTACTATAAGCCTTGCTTGCTTCGTAGTTTTCAAAGACGTTCATGTTGGTGTAGAGACTTGCTGGGGGGTTATCAGGGATGTCAAATGACTCCTCTTCAAAGTCATCATCCTTCAGTTTATTCTCAGTTCCTTTGTAAGAGGAATAATAGCCCATGTGCTGAAAGAGAGAAGGTTTAAATCGGATCACATTTTTCTGAGCTAGCAGACCTCGGAAATGAGTCAATAGCCAATCACAAGGCATTTCTTGATAAAACATTAATAAAAAATGGGCCAAACGTGGGAGATCATGAGAATGATAGAGTTTACCAATATAACCAAGCTTTGAGAACTCAAGAGTTACCCAGTACGTTCCTTCTAAGGATGCAATGACTTTCTTAATGGCAGTTAAGAAATTTTTGGAACAACGAACATCGTCTTCAAGCATTACATAATAATCTGAAGTATTGGCACAAAAATTAAGCAGAAAAGCATAGTCAACATTTTGCTTGGAGCGAAACTTGACTCTATCTTCTGGGTCATTGTAATTTCTTTTAAGACCATCCAGAACTGGATAGTATTCTTCAGGAGCATGTATAACCATTAATCTTCCAGCAATAATGTGATGGGCAAATTTCTGTGTAATATCTTGGACCATGACATCCCGCCAGGAAGAATTAAAGTCTGCTAGATGTACTACTACTGAAATCTCCTTTAGTTCTTCATAGCTGGACTGCTCAAAAATCGATTTTATTGTCTCAAGTAAATAGTTTCCTTTTTTCCGTTTAACTGATGAAAGCCCAATAGTGAGATACCCTGAGCAAAAGAAATCAGAGGAAGATAAATTAAATGTTAATAGGCCTGGAATAATGAGATAATAGGAACTAAATAACCAGTATTTGCTTTATTTAGGCCTGAAATTATAGTAAGCAAATCTAGTAAACATTTACATATTGAATGTTTTAAGGTTAGAGTACTGAACTCTTTACTCAATGGCTATAGTGTTTTATGTACATTTGATGTTTTATATGGAATACAAATGATATCTCATGAGCACTCTAATATGGATCCTATGTTATCAATACTGTTTAAGAATTATGAACATGAAAGTATTTAAATTATTTTATAACTTAATATTCTTACATATTATCATTAAGAAAGAGACAGATATTTAGATATAAATATTTGTACTAACAAATATGGCACAGCACTTCATTCCTGTAGTCTGAGCAGTTGGATTACTGAGTTGGAAGTGCTGCTGTGAATTAAATCATTGTTTGGTATATACTTTTACTCAAAAACCAAAACAAGACAAAAAAACAGAAATAAGCAAATACTGTAGAAAATAACAAATAGTATCTACTAATGTAAAGAGAATTTGTAATTAAGACTGGCAAGATAATCAAGTAGTGAGAGAAATAAGACTGGACATTTATTTATCTGTAAAATTTCCAGAAAAATGCATTGTTGTATTTCATTTTCATCATCATATCACTGTTTTACTGAAATAATTAGACTTCATAGCCTTATTTTGAAATTTGCCTGATATGTCTTATAGAAAACAAAGTTTCATAAAGCACATTTTAATAAAAATCATATTATTGATCAAATTCATGGTTCCAAGTTATGAATTTACTGTTTTATTTGATTTTAAAGAAAGTTGTACCATCATTCTTTGGGAAAAATTTCTTAGTTTTATGTAAAAAAGTAATAACTGAATAATTTTAGGGTAAGAAATAACTCTAAATACATATTGCTTATTTATCTCTGACAAGCATCCTTCTAAAATATAATTTTTTATCATGAGGACTCAAAACACTTGTTAATAACCATTGTTAAAAAATAAATATCTTTATATGTATAAGAATTAGAGTTAATATTGTCCTTTCTGCAATACCACAAGTAAGTGTAACAAGCCCAGTGAAAGTCCTTTCTTCATTCTGCCATCTCTGTCTGGCCTGTTTCACATAAGTCACTGGCTACCAGTTAACAATATGTTGTTTTCTTATCATTCAATGCCATGGTAACCACATGTTGGATGGAATTTCATTTTTTTGTGCCGTTAACATTAATCTTTTAAAACCTAGGCTACACAGAGCCACTTGAAGGAGCTCTACATTGTGAATAGCTTTATATTTTTTTCAAAGAAGAACAGCTTTTTCATATTGGCTTGAGCAAATGCTGGGATCTTAATGAATGCTCCTCAACTTGAATTTTAAGTTGACAAATCTTTTTTGGAACAATTGTAATATTTATAAGAATGTCAATACTTAAATATCAACTTTTGGCTGTCAAAACCATGAGAAAATCAAAACAAAATGCCCTAGTTTTAGATAACCAATTATAAAAATAGTACACTACCAAGATCACATTTAAAACTGCCTAGAAATTATAAAAGTAAACCTTCAAAGATTGGAAATAAAACATCATAGAAATATTTTCAAGTTAAGTTTTTACATTTATAGTCAATGGATAATTATGTACCTCTTTTATGGACCTATAACAAATTTGTAAGTGTTTTTATTAAAATATGGTATCTTAATAGTTACTGGGTCAGAAAAGTATTTGCGAAGTATGAAGAATATTGAATTCTTCTTAAACTATAAATCTCAATAACCTGTCTCCTAACCTTGTGTTTCTTCACAAAAGTAACAAATCATTTTTTTAGGAAAGTTGTATTTTTTAATATAGTTTCTGTTTTAAGTTAAGGATACTTACGCTTTCTCTGTAAAAGTGTGGCAGCTAGGTAGCGATAGGTGACATTTATGGTTCCTGAGAAGTTAGATAAATCCTTGAACGTGTGAACATAGCGTTCTGAATTAAGTTGATGTGTGGATGTTTCCCTTATGAGTTGCTTGTCTCCTTCCTAAATACAAAATTATATACATGCAAAATTAGTAAATAATAAGTGGTCACACATTTTGTGACTGTCCCCTTACACAATGCAGATGTGTGTAGTATGGGTATTTAGAAAGTTGCATAAGTATCAATAATTAGCTCATAATCATCTTTGACCTGATTTATTACATTTAGTTTCTCCTTTAAATTTTTAAATTTCCATCTCAATTCAGGAACACATTTGCTTTTCTATAGCACGCACTATTATTCCATTTTTCAGCAAACCAATCTTCACTTGAAAATACCTACTGCCTACAAATAATGATTCTATAGTTTGATAATGATCAATTTGGAGAGCTTTCATCTGAAGTTATTTCCTTCCAAATTCTTCAGATTTTCAGCCATATTAATCTACTTACTGTACTACAAATACTTTCAAAGGTATTGATTATAACACTTAAGGAATGAGTATGAGGGTTAAACTATGAACAAACTATTTAGATTTAGAGAAACTTTTTACAAAATTGTATTGTTTACTTTATATATAACCTTTAAAGACCAATGGTTTGAATGAAAATAGTCCCCATAGGTTCATAAGCACTATTAGGAGATGTGGCCTTGTAGATGTAGGAGTGGCCTAGTTGAACTAAGAATATCACTTGAGTTGGTATTGAGGTTTCAAATACTCAAGCCAGGCCCACTGTCACTCTTTATTCTGTTTAAAGATCAGGATGAGGATGTACTACTCTCAGCTCCATCTCCAGAACCACGCCAGCATGTGTGTACCCATGCTTTCTGCCCTGCTGGCAATGGACTGAACCTCTGAGCCTGTATGCCAGACCCAATAAATACTCTCCTTTAAAAGAATTGTTGCAATGATGGTGTCTTTCACAGTAATAGAACATTGGTTAAGACAGTCACATATTTTTCAATTGCTGAACACAGGTAGCCATCATCCTTTTGGCATGAAATTGCTTATCTAAAAATGTCCTCCAATAACATCAATTACAATACTTTTGGACCTCCTCAGTAGAATGAATGAATTGAAATTTTGTTTGCATCTCAGCTTTTTTTACTGTAGTTGTTCTCTCCGTGTGCACATATGTGAGCATTTGTTTTTGTTTTTTGTTCTCATGGAGATAATTTAGATCATTTATATTCATCCCAATTAATCTTTTTTGGAGTTGTAACTTTTTGTCTTTATAACAGAAGCACTTACCACTTACATTTAATATAATTTTCAAATTTATGTTAGCTAAGTCATGTTAGTCATTATTACTTGTTGTTTTTTTCTAAGTTTGATACAACTTACAAATGGTAGATTTTGATAATCTGAAAGTTATTATTGGACATACCTTATTAGATATTTTTTGGCCATGTATATTATGTTTTCCTACCATATATTTTGGAAGAAGCAGATTGCAGAGTCACACTTCTTTTTGGTTAGTTGTCCACTTCACTGTGTGTTTTACATTTCACAATGCAAATATATTTTTAGTATTTGTGGTAGAAACTTAAACTAGTCTGTGTAAGCCACAAAGATTTAAAAAAGTAAATTCCTTCAATGAATTTTGCCTTGAGTACTTATCTGTGGTCAATAAAACTTTAATTAAATCTGTTCTAAAAGAATGGATAAGATTCAGACACAAGTTTTATCTTGATTAGAACACTGAATACTTAGATACTAACTCAAGAGGAAAAGATGTAATTAAAATTTAAAATCCATAGGCAGAATTTTTTTATAGAATAAAATAAAGAATACTGACATATAACAGGAGAGCTAAGAATCTTTAACTATAGGCTATAAAATTAAATTAAGAAAATTTAATTCTACAATCTTTCAAATATTTAAATAGTCTCATAAATTTTTATTCTGTCTGTGCTAACATATTTTTATGTTTTATATCACTTTAATAACTTGAACAAAGACAGAACCTATATACTTCTAAAATATCTGGAATGTAAGATTAAATTAATTGTTTTAAAAATATAGTAGTTGGACATTCACTGAATTCTGATTATCCTAACCCTCTTATGCATAGTTTCTCTATTTTTATACATCAACAAATATACAAATAAAATATTGCATTTAACAATTTAAGATTGCTTTAAAGAAACTACAAAATAATTATCTCATATAAAAGTTCAGAAATAATGTAACAGTGTAAAACAGCAATAGATGTCAGAAAGATATTTTTTTAATATCCCCAATAGTCTCTAGGCTGTATATAATTTTATGTTCTGTTATTATGTAAAGCTACATGATAAATAAACAATAAGACAGTAGTATTATTTTAAGAACTCTTCCCTGAGGATACAAAAGTCTAGATATTTTCTGGGATAAAATGGAATACATTGATTTTGGTTGAATGATGTAGCAGAATATAAAATGAAACAAAACTGATCTGAAAGTACTTAATTCAGTTTCCAAGATCGAGCTCCTTAATATTTTCAGCATCAATAGAAATGTAACTTTCATGTGAGTGTATCTGGTTGGCTGCTTTCAGAGGTGACTGAGTAAACATCCAGGCTATCTGGATGCCTTCTTTTCTACAGTAACTATGCTATAGTGTTTGTGTCTCAGTAATAAGGCAGAGCTTTATGACATTCATTTTCTGGGTGATAATGCAATTCAATGGACTCACTATAGTCTGAATATATACCCTCGTTGCTACTTTAAAGATGCTCACAGCGGAGAGGCTAAGTTGATTGGGCATGGAACTTCTCTGCCACTTAATTTGCCTTGTAAAGTATTTATCTATCCACTGAGTTCTGCTTCTCTTCCAACTGAAGGTCACTTATCTTTCTCAACAAAAGTGAATATACCAAGACATTAATATTTGTATAGTTTCAATCCACAAATAAATTTTCTATTTAAAAGAAAATTGACTGTAGTAAATAACTATAGAGACTACTAATTTTGCTCATTCAATTTCTCAGAATTACAAGTGTTGTTTCAGCAACACAAGATGAAGACATTACAGTTTATGGTTAGAAAATTGTATGCACTATGAAATTAGGGAGGCAAGATAAAACCCAAGAGAGATAAGCAAATGAAAAGTAAAATGAAGGAGAAATGAAGAAAAGCATTGAGTCAAAATTGTATTTTATTACAAGAGCTAGTTTTCAGTAAATATTCCCATTTTAGAAGAACACATTAAGAAATAAGATTTATTTGTTTAGAAGCTGTATAACATGGCTTTCACAACTCTCTATTTTGATTGGTAAGCTTCAGTCTGTTGCAAAGAAAAGTTTTCTTAATGAGAAGTAAGATACAAACTTAATCTCTAGGTATAAAGACAAATATTTAGAATGTAGATGGGGATCATGTTGTTTTACTACAGTGGTGTTCTCCTCTAAGATCTATAAATTCACTGGCTCTAGGCAGTTGACTAGGTTTTCAGTATCAAATATCATTCATTACATGTGGTCAAGTTAGTCTTTAGTCCAAATATAGAGCAGTTGGTTGCCACAAAATTATGCATATCACACCCTAAAGATGCACATTCACACTCCTAAGGCATTAGCTCAAATATGTTTCATAGCAGCATCATTCATAATAGCAAGAACCTGAGACAACCTAGATGCCCCTCAACTGAAGAATGGATTAACTAACTATGGTACATCTACAAAATGGAATACTACTCAGCAGTAAGAAAAAAAATGATAGCGTAAAATTTTTAGGCAAGCGGATGGATTTGGAGAATATCCTCCTGAGCGAGGTATCACAAACCCAGAAAAATAAGCAAGGGATGTACTCACTCATTAGTGGACTTTAAACAAAAAAGCAAAAAGCAAAGCATGTCCAAGCTCCAAACCACAACCACTGAACAGATTGGGATCTGAAACACTTTGAACAGACACCTTGGAGCCTATTCTCTCCAGAGAAACACCTGCCCCAGTCTTGATGTTGGGGTGAGGAGAGCAGATCTGCCTGGAGTGGATCCTGAACTAAGCCACATTGGGACCTCGGGACTTCCTACCCTGGCTCGGGAGGAGATAAAGTGATGTGTAGAAGAGAGAGTGACTGGGAGGGGCAGGAGGGAGATGGGAGTTTGAACAAGGGGATACATGTATTAAAAAACATGACTTTATTCATAACAATAATAAAAAAAATATGCATGCCACTATTTTAGAGTTTGGGTTCCCTCCCCAAGTCTGTCATTGTTGCAGTTCACAGGTAGCACAGCTGGGTAGGAACACAATTCCTTTACCATTATCTCAGGGATTGTTGTGGAAGAGAGTGAAAAGACTTTATGATCCAGAAGAAATCGGAGTGTGCCATAAGATTCTATCTTTTATGAATATCACAAGCTACAATCATAAATTCTCATCATTATGGCTGCCAAAGCATGTGCTGATAAAGGACAATAACAATAGATATGCTTATGTGGATGGAGAAAACCTCACTAGGTCTCAGTTCTATACAAAGAGCTACAGACCATAAGTAAAGCAGAAAATAGGAGAAATAGCCTTATCTGGGAAAAAATAACACTATTATATTTGTTATATTATATTAGTTATTTATTTCCAAATGGTGTATATGTATGTGTGTTGGCATGTTCATGGATTGGCATGTGTGTGTAGTGTGTGTGTGTGTGTGTGTGTGTGTTGGTATGTGCATAAAAACAATTAACAAGAAAACAGGAACAGAATTTAAAAGAAAGCTAGAATGGATATTTGGGAGTGCTTAAAGAGGGAAGAGAAGACAGAATGATATAATTATATGACGTTAAGATAAGTAATTTTAAAAAAAGATTACTTGTTTTTATTGTATTTGTGTGTTTCATCAAGCATTTATTTGCAGTGCATATATGCAAATGGAATTGGAATATGAAAGAAGGAATTAAAACCCTAGGAACAGCAGTTTCAAAGGTTTGTGAGCCACAATGTGGGTGCTAAAAATTCAATTCTGAGTCCTCCAGATTATCATTACGAATTCTTAAATACAGAGTCATTTTTCAGCCTTAGAGAAATACAGTCTTAATGAAATTTAACAATATTAATCGAAAAAATATGGTAACTTCATATAATGAATTAAGGGCTGAAGTTGATTTTGTAATAAAGTTTTAGTTACTTATCTACTAAAAAGATAAAAATATTAAGCACCATTAGGGGATTTACAGTAAATATATATTTAACATTCTCTGTAATTTACTGTTTTCAAATTTAATATAAATATTTAACATTAATTGTATTTAAGTCTAAGTAAGAACATTGGCTCTTTGTCTAGACTGGTTTTGAAAATTGATTAATAATATTATTATTAATTTAATTTATTAATTATTTAATAAAAATTTAAACAATACTTTTATTAAAAATATATAATTAAATCATACTTTTCAAATTATGTAGTTATGACCAATGTAGAGGACTTCACAAAACTTCTCAAACTAAGGTACCATTTTCAGATTTTTTTGACTGACTTATACATCTAGCATATTTTGCTTCTAATTTAATGAACTATGAGGCAAATATATCTTTTGTTTATGTAGTCCAAATAAAAATATGTATTACAACATGATCATGTATAATACAACAAAGTTAATATATTATTTTGAGGTTATCAATAATATTTTGAGAAATTATGTATTTATTTATTATTTAATTTCAAAATGTTTATGAGTGATATTCCTGGCAATTATAAGGCACATATCTTTTTCCTCAGCTGTCCTCAATAGAATTAAAGACAGACACAGTCTCATTTTTTAAACTGATAGGAAGACAGAACAAAGTGAGTTCAGCATTGTTGTGGAGCCAAAAAGAAACACCAAAGACAGACACAATTAACTCATAACTCCCTATAAAAGCAAGCAAATGACATCTACCAAATTTAATCCCGACAGCCATGTTGTTTCAAAGAAAAAAATTAGATACAGTGTCGTCAGCATCTAAATATCTGAGTAATAAGCACCAAGTTAAAGATATATAATGGGCATTATGATGCCAGATACTAAAGGGTCCATGAGTACCTGCTTTTCATTCATTAACCATAACTACACCCTAGACAATCATCCTCCAATCACTTCACTATCTGTGTTTAGGCAGTGATTACCATGCCTTTGTTCTCTATTAGTGGCATAAGGAGATACTTTTTCTACTTCCAGTTGGAGAAGGACATTTGAACAGGGATCACTATCCTTTGCCAGACACAGAGAACAAGAACATAGCTCTATGTGCAAAGCTGGCAAAGGCTTATTGGTCTTCTGTGCTTGCCTAGTGATTGTGTACATGCTGAACTCTGGTCTGTGCTTAGGACATTTACTTCTGACTCCCAAACTATGCTAAAGCTGAAGGCTAAGAGGAAGAGTCCAGATATGTTCATTAGTACACAGATGAACACTTTTTAAATGTATATTCAATGGCAAGCCCAAAGCAAAAGGGAGTTTCCAGTCTAGACTCCAAACAACACCATCAGAGCACTTGAGGCTGATAATGAATTGTGACAACAAAAGATAGATAGACTGAATTTTAAAGGTCAATCTGCTGTTTATTTGATCTCAACACTATTCGTTCCACACAATGGCATTCTTACATATTTCTTTTTTCTTTTCACTCTATTTTAATTTATTTTTTAGAAAATAAAGTCCTTTATTTTTCCATGTAAGAAGAAAAAAAGAAAGACAAAACCTAAGATATCACAATCATTAATAATACAAATCTGACCTTTTATTTTATTTTATTAATTCCCCAGTCTAACAGTAATTTAGAAGATATAAGCAATATTGGAGAGATGGTTCAACAGTCAAAAGCACTGCCTACTTTTCCAGTGGACCTCGATTCAATTCCCAGCACCCATATGAGAACTCACACCTGTCTGTAGCTCCAGTTCCTGGACTTCTGTCTGACATCTGACATCCTCACACAGGCATACATTCAGGCAAAACACCAATGAATATAAAGTATAAAAAAGAAAAGATACAAAGCATTTTACTTTTGATACTATATCTCACTAAGATGTTAATTTTTCATCCTAAGAGACTGAAAGTAGGTTGACATACATCTGAGAGACATCTCCCAGGGCATTCATTTCCCTACCATTTTTTCAATACTAGGACCAAGAAAAATGAAGGAGAGAGAGAGGAGAGGAGGGAAATAGAGGGATGGAGAGGAGGAAAAAAGTAAGGAAGGAAGCAAAGAAAGAAGGAAGAGAGAAATCATTTATTTTTTTTAAAGAAATTTAATTTCGATGTCTAAGGAAAAGAAAAAGATTTTAAAAGATTCAGAAATGGGAAAGAATATGATCAAAATATAGTCATATGATAATTTTTTAAATAATAAAAAATATAAGAAAAACTCAGTGTAAATACCAGTAAGTTGTTAAATAAATAATATTTTTAAGAAAATTTCAACAATAACATATAAAATAGGGAGGGTAGGAATAATGTCATCATGACGAATTTATTTAGTCTATATCACATAAACACCAATGAGTATATTTTGTCTGTATTATATGATACATTACATCATTATACATTTTGAATGTAATGCAATATATAACTATATATACTAGTATGTGTGTATGTTTGTGTGTGTGTATGTGTGTGTGTGTATGTATGTATTAGCCACCATATATTATTTAAGAAACAAAATAAGCTAGAATAAAACAAGGATAATGTTGACTCTATGTGACTAAATGTATACATTTAGGATATATGCATATATATTTTTTGCTCAAATGAATTCTGTTTGTTTCATCATGGCTGGGGTACAAGTAGACTGACACTAACTTTACTGAGGTTGCAATTGAACTAAAAATAGTGTCTCCAAAAACTTACCAGAACATAGCTATCTTCTATGTACAAGTTCATAAATAGAAGGAAAACGACAAGAACTCCCAAGAAAGATACTGTAGAACGTTTTCGCAAGCATCTCATTTTATCCAATATTTGAAAAATATATTTCATTTGATAAAATTTAAACATCTTCTCCTGTGAAAAAGAGGTAAAAAATTACTAACAATTAATTTGGAGTGTGAATTTTATAAAATATTGTACTATTATTACTTAAATATTTGAGCTAAAATTTTGTTTCAAAATTCATACATATCATTAGCATTTATCAATGTATCATCATCATATAGCTATCTACTGAGAAGTAATTATAAAGATAGCAATGGATCCATAACAAAAGAAAGAAAACCATACCTTCATGGAACAATTTACAGTCTTTAAAGTAGTATACTATAAACTACATTTGAATGTAAATTGTCTTTCTCCAATCAAATATAATGTTAAGTCTTGGAATTATATGATCGTATGAAGATAAATGAAAATGTGAGGGATCAAGAAAGACAGCAGCAAACAGCCAGAGAAGGGCTAAATTATAACTCAAAACTAAACTAAAATTTGCCAAAGTTTAAACTCCTTACATCTCACTTTTAGAATACATAATGAAATTTAAGCAATTTGTTTAAATGGACATTTTTCCCCTCAGGATATTTCCTAACAGTTCTTCTTTTGTAACTTGACATGTCTAGCTACTTACAATTCCTTAAATATTTAGTATAACACATGTAATTAAAACCAAAGTCAAAATGGATGGATTTGGAGAATATCCTCCTGAGTAAGTTATCACAAATCCAGAAAAATAAGCAGGGGATGTACTCACTCATTAGTGGACTCGAAACAAACAAACAAACAAAAAGAAGAAAAAAGAAAAAAAAAGAGCTGCAAATCACAACCACTGAACAGCTTGGGATTGGAAACACCTTGAACTGACACCTTGGATCCCACTCCTCCTAGAGGAACACCTGACTCAGTCTTGATGTTGGGGGGAGAAAACTGAATTTGCCAGAAGTGGAGGCTGAACTAAGCAATATTGGGACCTTAGGACCTTGGGACCTTGGGATGGCCTGCCCAGGGTGGGGGGATGGGGAGATGTGGAGAAGAAAGAATGACCTGATGTGGTGGGAGTGAGAAGGGACCTTGATTAAGGATATACAAGGATAGAAAGTGTGACTTCTTTGTTCATAATAAAAAAAATAAAATGAGACATAAAGCCATACTCACAAAAAAAAACAAAGTTACAGAGAAATTCTTTAATTCACCATATAAGAATATGAAAGTTGTAGAATAAGGCTGTGATTTTGATTGTGCTATATTATATGGTATTACATTGCACTGCAAATATAAACAGCCTAAGAATGTCTAAATAAAAGTCTTAAAATCTAGCAAATATCTTAAGTTTTGGTTAGTTTGGGCGAGGCTCAGGTTTGAATCAGTGTTGAAATTAAAGCATTGTTTGGAAATGAATGTGATCCAGGAACTTGGAAACTCAAGTTTGTAGGAACCATGTGATGATGATGATGGAAACACTGAAAGTCTACATGAATATGTCTTATTCTAGATGTAGCCTCCCACAACCAACAGGGGCTGATTTTCACACTCACTATTAAAACAGTGAATTATGGGATGAAAATAGTAGTAAAGGTTTATGGGAGGTGGTTACCAAGTATAATCCATATTTTTTTATTATTCTGAAGTTACAGTAGTTACTTTAACCATTCTTAAAAGACAATGAGAGTAATTGAAACTCAGGATTCAAGTAATGTCAACCTTTGAAATACAGGTGGAGCTAATATCTTAAAAGGGAGCCGAAGTTTGAGAGACAAATTTTTCTCGTTTTTTTATTATTAATAAAATCTCATTTTTTAAAATCTATGTATCCCCTTGTTCAAATGCTCTTCCACTCTTGCCCTTAAAAGTCACTCTTCTCCTCATCTCCATATCTCCTCCTGGCAAGGACAGTAGTTCCCAAGGTCCCAAGGTGGCTTATTTCGGCATCCACTCCAGGCAAATCCACTTTTCTCAACCCCACATCAAGACTGACTCAAGTGTTCCTCTGGAGGGAATGGGCTCCAAAGTGCCAGTTCAAGGAGTTTCAGATCCCAAGCTGTTCAGTGTTTGTGTTTTGCAGCTTGGACATGCTTTGCTTTTTGTTTAAAGCCTCTAATGAATCAGTACATCCTCTGCTTATCTTTCTGGGATTGTGAAACCTAGCTCATGAGGATATTCTCCATATCCATCCATTTGCCTGCAAATTATAGAATATCATTGTTTCTTACTGCTGAGTAGGACTCAGTTGTGTAGATGTACCACAGCTTGCTAATCCATTTCTCGATTGAGGGGCAACTAGGTTGTTTCTAGGTTCTTTCTATCTTTTTTGAGAAAAAAATTTATACATGTCTTAGTACCCAATAAGAAATTTCAATCTGACAAATGGCCCTATGCACATCTATAAGGACATGACACAACCATTCACTGGTCAGATCAGCACCACACTGTCACTGCCAAGTATTTCACAATATTTTCAGCAACATATGATAAATTGCTTTCATCAAAGGAATCACCTTTTACATCCCCAGGATACTACTCTGCTGATAGCAGATTTACTGACTACAACATCCTCTTACTCCATATAGCACATTCTGAATGATTTATATTATTCATGTTATTTTCACATTCTAGAAATAACTTAAACTGCTACTTTAGTGGGATTAATAAACTATTTTCCCATTAGTTTCTTCACACATATGAATTGTTAAATCATCAGGTCAAACTGGACAGAATCTAATAACTCCTGAAGCTTCCTTGCTGTTTATCTCACATGGATCTTACAGTCTCTTTGTGTCTTTTTTCTTCTACATGGTGCTTGTAAATTCTTCTCCTCCTAGTCATTCAAGATATCTACACTTGGGTGTCCTGTTCTTGAGCCATAGCTTAGAATCTTCTTGTGGTAAGCTAATATAACCATCATGTTTGATCCTTTTATCAAAGTTCATCACTCCATTCTGCTTGCTGACAATGTAGAAGGCCATTGATTCAAATGTGCTGAATTTTTTGGTTTTTTAAGAAAATTAGAAATCTAGCACTTATTTCTTACTGTAGTCACAAGCATGTTTCTGGTAGAGTCTCTTCAATATTTCCTCTTATTTTTTGCTAAGTAATGCTTTATTCCCATCTTGCTTCATTTATTGCTGATCAAATCCAAGCTGCTTTTTTTTTTCTATGTAAGTGAAGTAGTAAGTAAATAAGCACATGGACTGTTTGACTTACAAGCTTGTTAATTTTTTTTTCAATTTGGATCAAACATCTCTTAAAGTTATCTATTCTTATTGGAACACCCAGGGATTCATTATAAAGTTTATCAAGAAACTAACTGCTATTGATAACTTCTATGGTATTACAAGTTTAATTATTAAAGAGATGTAAGGAATATAGTCTAAAAATTGTGAGAGAGATGGCTTAGCCATTAAAAGCTAGGCTCACAACCAAAAATATGAGAGTTGTATATTTTGAAAATGCAAATATATGATCAATTAAAACTGGGCTGTGTGGAAGAGTATGGAGAAGTATGTTAGACAAACCTTAGAATGCTGTAAGAATAGCTTACTAGTGGGGGTAAAAACAGCAGATGCCATTGAAAGATGGGTAGGACCATATCCTAGTCCTGACTGGGCTCTACTTCCTGAATAGACAAGATTCAACAGAAGTTGCCATAGGCTTCTACAGACATGTATTGAACCACTTCAGTTATCATGCCTTCCCTGCCATGATGAACTATATCTCCTGAACTGTAAGCAAAGGACACCTTTATTTTTATGTATATCTACACTATGTAGAGAATAGGAGTTTGTCAAAAATCACAAATGGAAGGAAACATGATACATACAGAAATAATGAGAAGAAAATGACACTAAAAACTAAAATCATTAGCTATAACTAACTACAAAAACAAAAATAATAAGGCTTTTAAATATAAGTTAGATAAATTAAACATATTAAAAATTAAACATATAGAAAAACATATTTAATATTTTTAAATTATAATATTCCTTAGTTAAAAATTTTGGAACAACACATTGGTATTATCAACAAATGCAAACACACAGCTTAATTTTAAACAAAATATTAATCCATATATACATGCTCTCACATACATGCACATGCATGTACATACACACAGTATCAAACTTAAACTGCACAACAAATCACTCAAAAATGGAATCATTTACAAAGGCTGATAACAATAGGTTGAACAAAATATACTAATCAAGAAAGACAAGGAGACAGTTGGCCATTGATTTAAACTGTAGTTGAATGTCAGCAACAAACAAATTACATTACATAATTATCACTTTAAAATACCAAATGCTACAACTGTGAACAATATATTGTCAAATTACAGGGTGGAAAAGTTTTTTACTCTAGAAGAACAAAAGATGCTAAAAGTAAAATCTCGTTAGATTTTTTTTTTAATCTTACAAAAGACAAAAATAACCAATTATTATATCAGAAAAAGGAATAAATAAAAATTCTTAAAAATGTAAGTATTGGTGTATGAAAGGGAAATTTATATTTACTTAAGTCATCACTGTTTAAAGAGTTTTGCTTTTTAACAAGAGAACTTAGAAAACTCAAAGTAGTTATTTCTGTTAGATATATATGCTTTGGTCAACAAAGCATACATGCTATAACATTATTCTTAAATGTATTCCTGATGGATTATAAACAAGAATAGTTGAATATAATCTATCAAAATAGGAGAAAACAACACCCATTGATAAATTAGTAGTTATCATGATATGGTGAAAATATGATCAGGAAAAATGAAGAAGTAAAAGCAAGCTGAGTTCTATGCAGCAGAATAGAGAATTTTGGTGGTCTGATGTGCACTTGGAACTCAGATTTTAACTCTGAGTTGACACCAAAAGATTATTAGTTTTGGAGAGACTCAGTTTAAATAGAGATTGGTTTGATATAATCTATGACTAGTTTAGTACTAGGAAAAGTCACTGCATTAAATGAGACAGACATAAGACCCCATCTCAAGCACTCTGGTAGTATTAAAATAATTGTTTAATATGGAATTCCTAATTAATGAAATGCATTGCTAATATAATTTTTCATGCATCATACTACTACCTAAGAACATTAATCATAATAATGTTTTTTGTGTATTGAGCAGTGGTTTGAGTCAATATGCAACAGCACCTTTCTAAAACTTATGTCCTAGTAGAGTGTCAAATAGTTGTAAAACACCTCATTTTTTAATTTTTAAATTGAAATATAATTGTAATACTTCTCTCTTCCCTTGTTCTACTTTTAGCTCCACTCATGTCCCTTCTGTCTAGCTCCTCCTCTATATTAAATATCACATATTTGGTTCATGTAGGAGAATGTAATTAGGACTAGCATGATTTGAATTATGAATCATATTTGCATACTCTCTCCTAAGCCTGAAAGGGCATCATAGGCACCCAAGGACCACTCTTGGTTTGGATATTAGTTGGGTATTTCTGTTGAGGTCTGTTGGTGACCCTAACTGGGACTTTATAATTAATTGTCTCTGATTGCTCATTGGGAATAAGTCTAGAATCTCTAGGAAAATTATCTCATCTCCAAATAACAAAGCACAAGCAATAAAATTTTCCAGTGCTGCCAAAGCACAGAGATCAGCTTTCTGTCCCATCTAGGATCCAGGTTCTGAGGATTAAAACATACACACAAAACCCAGTCTATGCCTTTTAGTCCTCTTCTGCATGAAGTGAAATAGGTATTCAAAGCATCTTCAGATATGTTATAATTATTTTTCACTATTAGTTTATTTGTACTTTCTACTTCCTGAAGACATGAGACTCTAAAGAGGACTGAGGAGATATTGGGTGCTTAATACTTCACTCTTCATTCATAATTTTTTTTTCTTGCTTGGTTATTGGTCAATCAACAATTTATTTATTTATTTTTAATTAATTTTTTTAAAGTTCATTTTTTTCCATGTATACCCCTGCTCACCAACCCTTCCCTCATCCCAATCCCTCCCAGTCTGCCTTCAGCCTCCCCAACCCTATGTCCGATTCCCTTCCCCAAAAGCGCAGGGAGTCTCAAGATAGGTCAGCTCAGTGTGGCACAACCACTCCAGGCAGGTCCAATTTCTTCATCTCAATATCAAGGTTGGGTTAGGTACTCTTTTGCAGGAAATGGGCTCTAAGGTGTCAGCCCATTTACAGGAACACAGTCTGATCCTACCTATCGAGGATCTACATACGGCCCAAACCTAACCTACCCTTAAAGAAGATCTCATTAGCAAACTGGGATCAAAGGTAGCGACCAAGAGGAGGTGGGAGCAAATAATGACAGAAGGAGATGGTTGAGTGAAAGGAGCAACGAAGTGGGAGAAAAAAAGAGATGGATATTTTGATAAAGGAAGCAATGTAGGGTTGGAAAAGACAGGATGCTAGGGAAAGCCCCAAGAACCCACAGGTTGTCCCTAGATAGGTCCCCAGCCAATAATGGAGAGGGTCCCTAAACAGGACTTCCCCTATAATCAAATGAAGAACCAACCACACTAAATGTCATCACAGAACCTACCCACAACAATGAATGGAGATGAAAGCAGAGATCCATGGTTGAACACTGGGCCGAGCTCCCCTTACAACTAGAGAGTGGAGAGAAAAGTCTGTATGAGCAAGGAAATGGGGAGTATGAGGATGAGTCCCACAGCGATGGCTGCTTGGAGCTCTGGGGAGCCCACTGAATCAGGAACAGCTCCTGGGGAAACATAGATTTCTTAATAATTTCTGCTTCTTTCTTAATATTGGTACTTATGTATAATCTTTTTTTGACATTGAGCTTTTTCAGTGTGCAATACTTGTTTAACAATTCTTCAGCTATATATCACCAGAGTGTCAAGTGTGGAGTTAATAAGATAGTCATTAATAACAATAACAGTTGCAATGTACATGTCTATTTATAAGTATGAGTGAACTTTTCATATTGGTTTGAAAGTTTGGACTTAGAGATGCAAGGTAAATATCAGACTATGAAAATCTTGATTTTTTTTCTCTACAGAACAGAAGTTGCTTTTTAAGTTTTCTCTTCTAAAAATAAGAGTCCCACCATATTGCCCAAACCTTCCACAAGCTTGCCATCGTCCTATCTCTATGTCCTGAGCACTGAAATTACAAATGTATACCATCATGCTCAACATAGACTACTATTCTTAAAACCTTCCTAAGGACTTCTGTTTTTGATTCAGATCTATTATGCATTTTCTATGTTTTTTAAGAAAAAAAAAAAAAAGCTAATGGGAATATCAGGTTTATTTTAACCATTAACCAAGCACCATAAACTTTTTTCTCATTACTTATAAAGTATCCATGTGAAAAGTGAAAACAGTTACAATAGTTAGTTTATCACATGTTGAATAGTACTTTTTGTTCGTTTTTTTTTTGTTTGTTTGTTTTTGTTTTTATTTTTATTTTTTTGAGACAGGATTTCTCTTTGCTGTCTTGGAACTCGCTTTGTAGACCAGCCTGACCTTATCCTTATCCATCTGCCTCAGCCTCCCAGGTCCTGGAATTAAAGGCATTTGTCTCCATGTCTGGCTCAGGATTGAAATATTTTATAACTATCATAGACTCATTTTTAAAAAATATTTAAAAAATTAATCTGGAAAAAAACTGATTTCATGGGCAATTAGAAGACAAGTAGCATAATTCCTTTGTACTTTGGAACCAGAAACATATTATTAGATTTTCTTATATCAAAATCCAAATACTACAGAAAGTTCTAGAAGGTACACAGTATAGACAAATACTCTGAAATTTATTCTACTTGCTTTTTAAAATTCACACATATACATAGAGATATATTCATTGTGTTATTAGAATAATATGAGTCTGTACTGTTTACTTCAAATTATTGTTCATGGAAGCAAATAAGCTCTGAAAAAATTGTCAAAATATTTTTCCCTTGAGAAGCTTACCAGTATGGTAATTTTTTCGCTAGTTTTCATCAATGCAGTAAAAATACTCATTTACTAAAGAATTGATGCTGATAGGAAGTGACAGATGAACTGGTTTTCTGCAAAGCTGCTTGCTTCAACACAGATGCTTATGTGTGTCCTGACAACACTTTCATCTTTCTAGAATTTGGGCTACCTGCAGAAAACTGATATGTTTTAACAGTATTATCCTGACTCTCCAGAACTTCAGAGTAAACAGAATAACACATATATTTCTCACTTACACCTGTAAAAATATGTTATGGTCATATGAGGATTTTTGAGAGAAAATCCAAACAAAAATCTCTACTCATATAAATCAATGTTACTATATTAATGTACTCCAAGACACCAATTTATATTATTTTTAATAGGTGTGAAAATTAACAGAATGCTAAACTACATTACATCTTTTACATGTAGGGATTTATATATAACATTCAAACTTTAATCAATGAAAACATGCAAAAAAAAGTGTTAATGTCAACTGTTCAACTCTCCAAAATGTGCCACCCTGTGTTTCAGACTTGCTTGACTTGCATTTTTTTAATGTTTGCCCAATTTGTTTTTCTTCTTTGCTTTGTGCAAGGCTGAACATGCCCTCAGGGCAGCAGTCAATACTTTCTGATGAATAGAATGAACGTTGCTGACATGGCGAAAGCTTCAGAAAGCTTTCAAAAAAAAAAAAAAACCCATGATTATCATTATATTTGGTACAAAAGTCTCAGATATTGATAGCAGCAAATGTAATTGTTTTTTCCTCTTCAGAGTTTCTCTGTCATCCCAAGTTGTGCTATTCATTTCTAGCTGTAAGTGGCAGTGAAGTGATAAATGACTGCAGCTAGACCATTCCTTAGGGTTCATAGCAATGCCTAAGAAGATTTATGTTTTTTGGATCAAGTTCAGTTACAATGTAGACAGAACTGGTAACACTGACAAGGTGGGGGTTTCCTTGTCACCTACTATGAAAACAGTACAAGTGAGAATAAGATCGTAAAGACATGGCTCTTCACTCTTGACTTTAACAAAATGAAAAAAAAAAGCTAAACTTGCTTCAAACACTTCAGTTTCAAGACAGCATTTTTCTACCATTGATTTCTCCTTTTTATCATTAAGATTTGATTGAAAAAATGTTTTTGAATAGAAGGTAAGTCATATTAGGAACTAATACTTTCTCATCACAAAGTTTTGATTGTTCTAAGGGTCTTTATAACTATGAAACATATTCTGAGTTGAGATGGACCTTAAATTAACATTTTTAGTGGCAAAACAGCTCCCTTTAGGGGATGCACGATACTCTTTCTTAAGCTCTTGGTTAATTAATAAAGTATTATACATTTTGCTATGTTGAATTATTCTACATTCTGTTGAGTTAATAAAATACTCTAGGCCTCCCACTCCATAGAAAATTAAAAACAGATTTATTTTCAGTGGAGAGTTAAGTACCAAAATAAGCAAATCTGTTTCCATTTAATGATACCCAACTGGTTCATGGGATCACAAGTCCAAGAGTGGCTAGGTAGCAAGACAGACAGGCAGAAAATATTCTCTTCCGCCTCTCTCTCTCTCTCTCTCTCTCTCTCTCTCTCTCCCTCATTACACATGGTGTGGGTGTTTTGCCTGGGTTATGTATGTGCATCGTGTGTAATTCTGGTGCCCAGGAAGGCTACACTACATTAAGACTCGACACTCGACTCAGCTTCAAGTATTAGACTACAGTGTTGTGATTTGTTACATATTTAATAAAACCTGAAACATCAAGAGATCAACACACAGTCAAAAACTAGGCAGACATAGCTCAGAAATTTCTTTATCTTTGAGTACAAAGCCAATCAGCAGGCTTCAATGGCACACCCCTTTAATCTCAGCACAGGAAAAGCCTGGGATGGAGACCTATGTTCTTAATCCCATCACTCCAAGACAGAACTGACTACCAAATAGAGTAGTTTCAACCTTTAATCCTAACCTGGATGGGATACAGCAGCATAGGAAAATAGTATATTGAGAATGAACTAGGAATGAGGCCGAGGAAGTTTGAAGTTAGCTGGGTGAGATTTGACTGTGGTGTTTTCTCTCTGATATTTCAGCCCTTCCCTCATAACTGGCTCTGAGTCTTTTTCAGTACAATTAGAATTCATGCTACACTCCAGTTGCAGGAAACTGCATTTGAATAATAGAAGCATTCATGCTCATTAAAACACACATGTTCAGTGTTAAGAGCAGTATGAAATAGCATGAATATGCAATGTAACTGGTTACAACAACAAGATTTTCTACCTACCTTCATCAAAAAAGTATCTTAACAGGTATACATAAAATCTATGCTTCCTTTACTATATTTAGGTATTCTCTCTGTATTCCTGATCTCTACAGGGCTTTAATCATAAAGAATTGTTGGATTTTGTCAAAGGCTTTTTTCAGCATCTAAGGATACAAGAAGTCAACATCCAGTATCAAACTTAATGGAGAAAAACTCAAAGCAATCTCACTAATATCAGGAACTAGACAAGGATGTCCTCTCTCCCCTTACCTATTCAATAGAGTTCTCAAAGTTTTAGGTAAAGCTATGAGAGAATGAAAAGAGATTAAGGGGATACAAATTGGAAAAGAAGAAGTGAAGCTATCTCTATTTGCAGATGATATGGCTGTATACATAAGTGACCTACAAAATTCTTCCAAGGAACTGCTGCAGTTGATAAACACCTTCAGCAATGTAGCAGGATACAAGATTAACTCAAAGAAATCAGTAGCTCTTCTATACACTAAAGATAGAAGAGCTGAAAATGAAATAAGGAAAACATTAGTCTTCATAATAGCTGCAAATAGTATTAAATACCTTGGAGTAACTGTAACCAAAGAAGCAACAGACCTATTTGACAAAAATTTTAAATCACTGAAGAAAGAAATTGAAGAGGATATCAGAAAATGGAAAGCTCTCCCATGTTCCTGGATTGGTAGGATCAACATAGTAAAAATGGCAATTCTACCAAAGGCAATCTACAGATTCAGTGAACTCCCCATCAAAATCCCAACACAATATTTTTTAGACCTTGAAAGAACAATACTTAATTTCATTTGGAATAACTGGAAAGCCAGGATTGCCAAAACAATTTTACTCAACAAAAGAACCTCAGGAGGTATCACCATCCCTGACTTCAAGTTATACTATAGAGTTACAGTAATAAAAACAGCCTGGTATTGACATAAAAACAGATTTGAAGACCAATGGAATGGAATTGAGGATCCAGACATTAACCCCCAAACCTATGAACACCTGATCTTTGACAAAGAGGCCCAAAATATTCAATCGAAAAAAGATAGTGTATTTAACAAATGGTGCTGGCATAACTGGATGGATGTGTGTAGAAAAATGCAAATAGATCTGAGCCTGTCACCCTGCACAAAACTCAAATTCAAGTGGATCAAAGACCTCAACATAAACCCAGCCACTTTGAACTTGATAGCAAAGAAAGTGGAAAATATCCTCCAATGCATTGGCACAGGCGACCACTTCCTAAATATAACACCAGTGGCACAGACACTAAGACCAACAATCAATAAGTGGGATCTCCTGAAGCTGAGAAGCTTCTGTAAAACCAAGGACACTGTCAATAGGACAAGACGACAGCCTACATAGTCGGAAAAAATTTTCACCAACCCTACAAGTGATAGAGAACTGATCTCTAAGATATATAAAGAACTCAAGAATCTAGAGCCCATAACCTTGAATAACCCAATCAAAAAATGGGTTCAGATCTAAAAAGGGAATTCTTAGCAGAAGAATTACCAATGGCTGAAAGGCACCTGAAAAAGTGCTCATCATCTTTAGCCATCAGAGAAATGCAAATCAAAACAACTTTGAGATACCACCTAACACCTGCTAGATTGGCTAAGATAAAAGACAGAGAGGATAGCCTATGCTGAAGAGGATGCGGAGCAAGGGGAACACTCCTCCATTGTTGGTGGGAGTGTAAGCTTGTTCAGCCACTTTGGAACGCAGTATGGCGGTTTCTCAGAAAATTTAGAATCAATCTCCCTAAGGACCCAGCAATACCACTTCTGGGTGCATACCCTAAAGATGCACAATCACAATCCAAAGGCATTAGCTCAACTCTGTTCATAGCAGCATTCTTTGTAATAGCAATAACCTGGAAACATCCTAGATGTCCCTGAACTGAAGAATGGATTAACAAACTTTGGTACATCTACACAATGGAGTACTACTCAGCAGTAAGAAAAAATGATATCCTAAAATTTGCAGGCAAATGGATGGATTTGGAGAACATCCTCCTGAGCATGGTATCACAAACTCAGAAAAATTAGCAGGGTATGTACTCACTCATAAGTGGACTCTAAACAAACAAAGAAACGAACAAACAAACAAGAAAAAAAGCAAAGCATGCCCAAGCTGCAAACCACAACCACTGGACAGCTTGGGATCGGAAACACCCTGGACTGACTCCTTGGATCCAACTCCCCCTAGAGGAACACCTGACTCAGTCTTGAAGTTGGGGGGAGAAAACTGGATCTGCCAGGAGTGGAGACTGAACTAAGCAATATTGGGACAGTAGGACCATGTGACTGCCTGCAGCCTGCCCAGGGAGGAGATGGGGAGTTTTGGAGAAGATTGAATGACCTGATGTGGTGAGAGGGGGAAGGGATCTTGAATAAGGATATGTAAGGATAGAAAGAGTGACTTCTTTGTTCATAATAATAATTAGTAATAATAATAATAAAATAAAAAATCTTTGCTTCCAAGTCAAAACAAAATATGACTAAATCAGCAATATTGAGCAATATTAGTCGTCATATTTACACTGTGAAAGGCTAAAAGCTTATACGTAGACTTTTTACAGCAGTCTGTGAAATGAGCTATCTTTAAAATGTTATCATATATACATGCATTGGAAGAGGTTAATAAACTTGATTTCAGTAATACCAAATAACATACATGAGTAGAAACAATGTGTTCAAATATGTTTTTGATGTTCAAGTAGTATACTTAGAGATCAGCACTTTCCTTTAGGTGAGCATCAATTTTCTAAAGCTTTATTAATTTATTAGTTAATTCTAAATTAAACTCCAAATCTTTTATTTATTTTTAAAATGAATAAAATCTATTGTAACATATTCATTACTATCTATTTAGATTTTTTTCTTGAAGTAAATATTGAGTTTTAACTAAACGCAGCCTCTCTGTGATGAACAATAATTACAATCTTTTATCTGGAAAATAGAGCAAATACAACAAATACATGTGTATTGATTAGAGATAGTTGGTTCCTACTATGTTCTTAATGTCTTACTACTATCCAAGAGATATAGGGGAAGTTAATATACTCTAGAAATCATGACAAAATAGGTAGCATGTTTTGAGTGTTCTATTATGCAATAACTTAATTTTATTTTACATTTATTATTTATTTGTGTGTTTATATGTATGTGTGTGTGTGTTTGGCAGTTAATATAAAAGGCTTAATAATGTACATGTGGAAGTAAGTTTTCTTCTTCCATGATGTGTGTTCTAGAGATCAAATTTAGGTTTTCAGGCTTGGGAGCAAGCACTTTTATCCAGTGAACCATTTCAGCAGATCAGTTTTGCAATACTTTAACTTGCAAGAACTATAATGATAATTCAGGGTAAAAAATCCCTTTTTCAGTCCTGATAACTTGAATTTGGATCCCTAGAACAAACCTGCTAAATGCTTGACACAATAGCATGACCCATGTAACAGCTGGCCCAAGTTAAAAAATATAAGTAACTAACCTGAAGAACCACAGCAAGGAACTAAAATGTAAATATTAAGACAAGAGACTTTCTGGATATCCAAGGGACAACTAGGTGGAAAGTCAGGATAGGCAGCCAAAGTTTTCCTATACAATCATGCCATAGCGTACATGCACCCAATATACTCAACATGTACACAAATTCATTTATACACATCAATTCATATGCACAAACATATTAGAGTCAACAGAGAATAAATACCCTGAGTAATTACCTTGAGATGTTTAAAGACAAATTTTATTGTCCTGTGACTGCACTTGGGATCTAACCTCTTTTTATTTTATTTTATTATTATGAACAAAGAAGTCACACTTTCTATCCTTGTATATCCTTATTCAAGGTCCCCTCCCCCTCCTACCACATCAGGTCATTCTCTCTTCTCCACAACTCCCCATCCTCTCTCTGGGCAGGCAGCAAGCAGTCCCACGGTCCCACTGTCCCAATATTGCTTAGATCAGCCTCCACTCCTGGCAGATTTAACCTTCTCTAACCAGAATCTAACCTTCTCATGTAGCAAATGTCACCTATAAAGTATTTCCTTAGTTTAATTATGCTCCAGTAAGTAAATGAGAAGTGTGAATGGGCATTTTTTTTTTTTGTAAATGGGGAGATTATAAGTGTGGGTATGAATCTGAGAGGTCTGATAACTGAGTTTGTTGGAGTGCATGAAGTAAAACCACCAAATAATATATATATATATACATACATACATATATATAAAATAAAGTGTTCTGTTCCCTTTTCTATGTTATTTCATGTTGTGTAAAATTATTGTTATATGTTTTATGGAATGTATATTTACAAATGTAATTCAGTATTTATAATTAGATATCCCAGAATCTCTATAAACAAGCATGTAAGAAATGGTTTTAGCCTGTAGTGTGCTTCTAGGAAATTGAGATAATAATTTCCATACTCAGATGTTTAACTAGAAGCAAGAAGCTTCATTATTGTAGAGATACTGGTAGCAATATATTCACATTTTAAGTATTTTTAGGTTAAAAATATTCTTTATTAAAATTCTAAATTATGTAAATATGCTTATTCTTTCTAGTTTATAGTGTCAAGATCAAGATTAAGCCCAGGTACAGTGATGGATATATGACAGTTTTAATTCAATTTGTTTATCCTCAGACAGACTCAGAATCATAATTTGATCTTTTTCTCCTAATCACAATTTCTTAGAGCACTATAAAGTGATTTTCAATATAAAAATGAATTTTAAAGTAGAAATATTAACATAAATTTATTGTCAGTTGCTTAAACATAATTTCTATGTTGATTTTTAGTTATCTTTTTTATTTTTCATGGTATGAATTGCCTTATTGATTAGAAAGCTATGAGCTGAGTACATAATGAAAATCTGTAATGAAAAAGTCAATTTAGAAAAAGTAATATTCTCAACACTGATAACCAGTTTTTCTGTTTATCATTTTAATCTATCTAGCATCATTTCCCATGTGAAAACAAAATATTTCTGAATCATGATATTATGTAAACAATCAATTAAATTGAAAGAACTACATAAAACATATCTCTCAAGGGCCAATCCCTAGTAGGCACAAACTAAAAAATAATATTACTATAAGCAATATTTAACTGAGCTATTGCTGATTAAAAGGTATTTTTTAAAGTATCTTATCTTGAGAAATTCATAGAAAATATTTATATGTGTATTATATAAATTATGAGAAGTACATACTATACCTATAAAATTACTAATGTATTTTTAAATTTATGGATATTTCTCATGTTAAGGCACTAAATATAAGTCTTCATAAGGTATTGCCTTTTTAAATCTGCCAAGGCTTAAAATAAGTGACAATGATATGTTTATTTTTTATGTAGAATAAAGAACAATAGGTTTAATGAATATTCAGCAAGTTCTATGAAGGTTTTAAAGCTGTTCCAATTTGAACTAATGATTTATGACTTTAATTACTGTGTTTTTAGTGATTATGTGTTCACACCTCCTTCAGACAGTAAAATTAACACATCATCAACCACATTTCGATCCATATGTGAGTGTATGTGTAAATGTGTATGTAAAATTTGCCTATTTTTGTCTAAGAATGTTAGCTAAGAAGTAAGCAATAAGGGGGAAGGGACCTTGGATAAGGATATACAAGGATAGAAAATGTGACTTCTTTATTCATAATAATAAAAAATAAAAAAGAAGTAAGCAATAAACATACCCACATTTATGTATTTTATGTGTATATAAATTGACAAGTTACAATGGCATACTTATATTACTGATTTTCAAATTGTATAGCTTGTCTGATAAGCCAAGTATAGCAGTTTACCTTTGTAATTAGAATATTGAGAGGGTATAAAGGAATGTTTTCAAATTATGAAGATAATCTGGTATACATAGTGAGTCATGGATTAGAGAGAGAGAAAACAGCAAATGTTGTAAGAACATTACATAATAATTATGGTATTAATTGTAATAATTTTGCATTATTACTATTTTGTACTTTATTTTAGATAACTTTTTTTAGTGTTGGTAGTTGATATGATTTTAAGAACATATATTTCCTCTTCCTAAATATATGACATAAGTTTTTTTTTTCACTTTCTAACCTTGCATATCCTTATTCAAGGTCCCTTCCCCCACCCACCACATCAGGTCATTCTTTCTTCTCCACAAATCCTCATCCCTTCCCTGGGCAGGCTGCAAGCAGTCTCATGGTCCCACTGCCCCAATATTGCTTAGTTCAGTCTCCACTCCTGGCAGATGCAGTTTTTATAATATAATTTTCAGAATCTTTTCTGCATTTATACACATGTATGCACATGTATGTACACAGATACTATTTCTACATGTATGTTAAACAGACCTACTGAACCATGTGAACCATGGTTTATTTTATATACTTCATGTAAAGAACATATACATGCTTTATGTAAGACATTACTGTAACCTTCTCCCATTAAATATATGTTAATATATGTCAGAACTATTTTCTATTAGAAAATTTTTGTGGTATTGATATTTGTAGTATACCTTTATACTTAGTTTTTAGATATAAGTTATAATGAAAATGTTTTAGTCCAATTATTGATCAGGAATACTTTCAAATCCCTCTAATTCCATAGAACATGCCTGTGTACTGAATATAATATTAGCGTAAGTGATTCTATGTTAAAAATACCTGAATTATTGCTTTTGACTGAAGCAATTTCTTATGTTCCACAATATGCCTATGTGTAACTCCTACAAAGTCCACAGCTATATTTAAAGGAGTTGCTCATGAATGGAGAGAGGAGAGGGTAAGGAAGAAAATAGGGGTGAGAAAAATAAAATGAAAGGCAATTTAAAAATATCATGGAAATCTATTACATAAAAAATATAAATTGCTGAAGATAACAGCTACACATTTTATTGAGTATGGAGAAATCAAGTTGGTGCCTACATGGGCACTTACCGCTCCTGTCTATCATCTTTGTCATAGGATGTTATACTGTATGCTATCAAAGAACAGTCTGAACACCAATTCAGAAAAATAATACCTTGATCAACACATCTGCATTCCTTGTAAGTTATGATAGTCCAAGGATTGCACAAAGTTTGAGAGTAACCAACCAATATCTGATTAGACTTAAGAACCACTCTGTGTAATGGAGCTCATAACAGATACTGTTTGGGTGACTACGAACCTGGCACTAAATAGCTTAGTAACCTAGACTGAAACCAAATACTACTGTACTTGGAACAATAAAAGTAAACACATGTAACAATAAAGTGATTCCTAATGACATGCTGGTCAACTTATATAGCTCTGCTCTTCTCTACTATCATCAGAGAACCTTCCTGAGAGAGAGAGAGAGAGAGAGAGAGAGAGAGAGAGAGAGAGAGAGAGAGAGATCTTGGAACAATCAAGTCTAAGTGGGATGTTCATCAGATCCTCAGGTTTCAGGGAATCATGTGTAAGAGAAGGCTAAGAGTGTAAGAGGCACAGGGGCTGGAGGACAACTACAAAAAGACACTCGAAATCAACTGAGCAAAGTTCATATAGACTCCAAGAGACTGAAGCATCTGCATATATAATGATTCCATGTTTAGTGAGTTTATGAGATTCCCGAGAGTGCAAATAAATGAGTCTCTCTGATTCTTCTGCCTTTTTCTCAGATTTGTTTTCTTCTGTTTGCCTTGTCCAATTCTGAAGTGTTAGCTTTTAATTTATTTTCGCTTCCTTAGAAGTTTGGTATTTTATAATGAATGACAGAAAGGGTATGGATCTGGATAGAAGGAGCAGATAGAAACTAGGAGGGGTTGAAAGAGAAAAAAAATTAATGAGGATATATTATGTAGGAAAACAAATTTATTTTATATAATAGGGGAAAAATAAGAACAGATGTATGTAAATGGTATCAATTAACAAGTGGGACAATATGTATAAGGAATATAAAAATATCTAAACTACATTGGGCTTCGCTTTTAAAATCATTATTAGACAGTAAATCTAGACTTTGAAGAAAAAATTGCAAGAAAAACATGAGATTAACCATTATTATGAAACTTTCAGAAAATGTTTATTTTTTTATATTTGACACTATATTTAACACTAAAGTAAATGAACATATAGCTCAGTAACTGAGATGAAAACAGATAATTGGGGAACTGTGGCACTCATGTATGAATACTTTTCTGGATACTGTCTGTTTTCTATTTCTCTTGCATTACAAAGCAGTCATAATGACTATGTTGAATTATCTAATCATAAAACTGTATTTTAAAAATTACTTTTCATGTATATATCATGCACTTTTAGTTATGATTAAAAACATGGATTCTCATTCATAATTTGTTTTTAATTATATTTAATGATTAAATAATTATCTAGACAATTTAAGATGAGTAAGAATACTGCTGTACCCAGCATTTATGTGAGCCCAGGAGATCATAGTCAGTGCTCAGGCAGGAAAATGTCTACTAAGTCAGCTCCACTATACTCCATAGGGTCTGTAGAGAAACACTAGAGAAACTTTTAGAGCTCATAAAAAATATTTTGTAACCATAATGCAACATTTTGTTTGCTATGTAGTATGTGCTTTAAAATTTGTTTTTTCTTTATGTAGATTCTAGAAAATGAGAATACAATATTTCTACTCTAAAAATTTCTACTCTGACATTTCTAAAAATTTCAGGCTATGATCAAAATATTTATTTCACTCTTATTAAAACCTCATTTACTGAAAATTTCCCTCTGTGTGCAGTGATTTTGATACTTCTTTAACCACTTTAAGGCAACTGAATGACCAAGTACTGTATCGTTAATTTCCTAGTGGTGTGCATTAGTGAACAATGTGATTATTATGTGAATGATATTTGCAAATAACATTGAAATATAAGTAAAGATAAGATGATTCTTTTTAATGGACAATTGTGTACTTTTAGATACAGATCCCAATCATGCATCACCACTACATGGAGATTTATTTTGTAGTGTTTGGTCCATGCTAGGATGTTCATATGTTATAATTTGTCCAAACTCCTTAGCAAACTAGTTATGGGCATCATTACTTACATAGCCATTTACACATGTAAACAATGCAAACAATATTAAATGATTTTCCTTCTCTCTTCCCACTCCCCTATACCTCCATTTGTAAACATACACACACACACACACACACACACACACACACACACACACACACGGGGAGAGAGAGAGAGAGAGAGAGAGAGAGAGAGAGAGAGAGAGCAATAGCTCTGGCTATCCTGGAACTCACTCTGTACACTAAGGTGGCTTGAAATAGCAAAGATCGACCTGGCTCTGCCTTATAAATACTAGGATTAAATGCATGCTTCTCTACCACCTGGCTCTATAATTTATTTTAAATCAGAGTTATTCAATTATTTCGTGTGTATATGTGTGTTTTTGCAAAGTGTATGTATGTCATCATGTGTACTCAGGAGCCTGAGGAGACTAGGGGAAACTTAAGTTTCCCTAAAAATAACTCATGTGGTTGGTAGAAACTGAACTGGCTTCTTCTGTAAGACTATCCCTTTACATTATCTCTTTTTGTTTTTTAGCTTTCAAAATAATAGGTTTTATAATTTTTTTGTAATTATTTTGGTGAATCTCTCTCCTCATCTCTTTTATTATTAAGATAAACAAAATTTAAGTGATAGTGTATATGTTTCAAAACCAGCATGATGAATACAGAAATTAGACACTTAATCATATCACAATCTTTCTTTTTTGAACTTGGGATCACATTTATATTTATTATTAATAATAATAATGTACTGGTATGGGCCAATCGCTGAGTAAAATCCTAGTAGTAAGTTAGAAATATAGTAGCCAGTTTTTTTGAGTATACCCTTTGAAAACAAATTTTGTGGGTAGAAAAATAAAAGACAAATGATTGTTAGACATTTCAGATTATATTTATAGAATTTAGTTTTTGTTGTATCAATAAATATAAAATTAAATTGGAGAAAAATAATGGTCTAATTATAATTTGTAATTTTCCTATATCTTCTAGGATTTAAAAGCAATGTTAAATGCGATTTTAATATATATTTTGATTTTATGAAAATTTGCTTTACAGATAAAAGTTCTATTATGTTATAATAACTTTAAAATTATTGCTCTCAACCTTGGTATTTTGACTTGAGACTATTTCTTGATGTGTACCCATGAGATTTTAAACTGTAAGACTTCTCAGCTTATATATTTTTTTCCAAAACAGCCAGTCTTTAATATTTGAAGTGGCTCCCGGGACAAGTGCTGTCTGCAGAGTCCCAGCGCACTCTGGAGCAGGGGCGGGTAAACTCTGCAGGTCACCAGACCCTCAGCACCTGCTGAGGGAAGCTGCACGGCTACCCTCCACCACCTCAAACTGAGCAAGCCAACATCTGCAGGGGTCTCTGAAGGACAGACTCAGACCGCCCAGAGGTGAGGAGGGGTCACCAGGCCCAAGGGCCTATATCCCATCCTGGGAGGGAGAGTCGAGCTCCCATAGCTTTCGGTTTCGCTCCCAGGACAAGTGCGGTCTGCAGAGTCCCAGTGCACCCTGAGCAGGGGCAGATAAACTCTGCAGGTCACCAGACCTGCAGCTCCTGCTGAGGGAAGCTGCACAGCTACCCGCCGCCACCTCAAGCTGAGCAAGCCAACATCTGCAGGGGTCTCTGAAGGACAGACTCAGACCCTGACCAGAGGGGTGACAGGAGGCACACAAATCCAAGTGCCACAACCGACCAGGAGGCATCTAATTGTGAACCACTGAAGCCATGGGCAAATGTCAGTGCAAAAAATTACATAATAATACAAAGGACAACATGGTAACTCCAGAAGAGAGTGGTGATCTTACAAATACAAGACCTGAACTGAGCAATGAAGAGGAAACAGAAGGAAGCAACACCAAAAATTCCTTTTTGATGATCATCGAAGCTCTGAAAGAAGATATGAAAAAAAGCCTTAAAGAAATAGAAGAAAATAC